>LJIJ01002203.1:0-29966 GCA_001718145.1 Orchesella cincta
TTTCAAATAGGAGCATTAGTTAGAACTAGGCTTTCATCGATTATATATTTATGTATATAGTTGTTCTATGAGTACACAATATTCATGCATTTTTTGAAAACGCAAACTTGCCAGGGTACTCATCGTCAGCGATAAACAGAGTGAATGGAAATAATTCAACATTTTATTGAATAATAAGGGGCAAGATAGCAAATCTCTTCAAATGCAAATGACACGGCAAAGAAAGAGAATAAAAATGTGAAGTTGTACAAGGAGGGAGTTCGTTGAAGTCAGGTTAACTAATCGTTAAAAAAGAGCCTCATACAATTGAATACATTAGACAACATGCAAACTGCTTATAAGGTTGGCTTGCCGTACTAATAGTGACTTTTATATTTCAGGTGTGTGAGTATAGAGTGGCATGGACAGTATAAACAATAATCATTCATACAGATTTCATATTATTATGTTTACCAATACTTTTTCACTTGAAGACACGTTTTCTTCTGTGAATATTTTTTTTGATAATCGAAGCAACCATTTAAGAAAAATGGCTGCACATGCTAATTCTTTGAGCGAACGTTGCATGGGTTCGTTCCTTTAGTTTGTCGTAATATTTCATCTAGATTCATTACTCACTTGAGCATAAAAGATTTTTGATCTTTATCAAATGTCACCAGTAGATATGCGGCGGCATTGGAATATTCATCGTGCAGCTAATTTTTACTCATTTCTCCAATGCAGTATAAAACAAACGTATTATTTTGCACTTGAAATGGTTTCACTTCACATTTCGGTCTTTCCATCGCATCGAACGATTTGGTTCGTCCTTTATTGATCTTCAATAACAATTCAATTCATTCGACTCGTCCGCCAGTCGCCTGACATTTGATGACATTAGGTGCACAAAAAATGAATCAGTGCGTTTAATTTGATTTTCCTATAATATGATACTCGACGTAAAACTGCATTCCTTTGCTTTTCCTGATAGAAGTGGAGACCAGAACTAGTTGGTAGCACTTGATGAGCCGTAAGTGTGCGTCAGTGACCAGGACCAAAGTCAGTGCACACAGGATGAAGAAATCGTGTAGAATGTTAAATCATTTTGGAGTGTTAGTATTATAAATTCCTTGGTTCGATTTTCAAGGATTTTTCAACATGATTCGGTGTTGACTGACGTATATGCATATATTATGCACATTTCAAACTGGACATATTGTCGATTGATGCAATTATTTTGCTGCCGAGATTGAATGAACGACCAGAGTCATTGAATAATGTGCATTCACAACTGAAGTTGTGTTTTCATTGAACGGCAGTAGTCCACTTCGACTTCTGTAAAAAAGACACTTCAGTCACAATTACTTGTGTTCAATCCATGTCTATAAAGGAATTTAATCGACTATTAATACTCATGGAATGTGACGTTAAAATACTTGAGAATATATTATGCTTTCCCCGTTTCCCCCATTTCTTACATGACACCTAACTACCTGACTAATCAAAATCTCGCAATGTATGCATATTTCTGGTTGTTGATAGTATGGAGTATGTATCCTCATTATGCATGCACCCGTGTATGAGTGTGTGTTGGCTATTAACCATCATTGATATTTATTTTATACACGTTTCGCATTTTATTCTGTTTATGTAAATCAATTTGTGTCAACACTTCATAAGACATGAGGATGTGAATGGAATGGAGCATAGTTCAACAATTTTGTGGATCGCAGACTATTTAAAAATGGAACCAGCACAAAAAAATGAGATATTGTCGATTCTAGATATCAACGACCCTTGTCATTGTGGTCAATCTGTATGTACTGATTTCTATTCTGCTCATAATCAGATTTTTTGCATGTAATGGTGTTGCTAAATGTATGGAAATGTTTTAACAAGATAAGGACCCACCAGATCGTATTACTGTTATTATTTTTACAGCAAGTGAACGGAAAAGGCTGTCAAAGTGTAGGCATGGTATGACAATGTATGGCGCAATCATAGAACTCAAGTGGAATAATGAATAAAAATTCATTTTTCTTAGTTTCCATCAACTATTTTATATTGCTCAGTAGTCGCTATTTGATTGAATTTCTAGACCGATATACGAACACAGGAATTCCAAACTAACTTGGTAGTGCTGATAACAAATACCGACCGCAACAAGTCCTACTATTACGTTACACATGTTACGATAAATATAAGAAAACTCTAAAATCCAAAGCGTTTGGAAAAATACAGGTACCAAAATTATATGCTTGAGTGGAAGTGGACCAACTCTACACATTACGACACGATAACGACAACAACAAAATTTAGGGGCAAGCGTTCACTTACTTACGGTTAATATCTAGGAACAATTTCCTTTAAAAACATAAAATGTCGTGTGTACTCTAATGTAAAGCCTTTTACTTGAGCATGATAATTCTACACAGATGATGATAGATTCAATGAATTATGAACGCACTCTCGGCGACGTGTCCATTTAAGGGATACCTCTTAAGTGTTTCCTCAGATTTCCATATGCGTAGCAGCTAGTAAAACTGCGTTTGCACTTTAGTTGCTTGGTGTAGGCTTCGTCTTCAGGTAAAAACTGTGCTGAGAACAGAATCTTTTCTGAGGGATTCAATCGCCCTTCAATTTTATTTATCTAGAAGGTGCTGGAACCGTAACGATTGACGATAATGCTCAGTTGAAATTTTTGTGGTTATTGCGCATGTATCTTATGTGACATGTAAATAAAATAATTTATGGTTTACAGTTTTCCCAACATAAAACTCATGAGACGACGCATCAATGCATAGAGTGGAGGACTGTAATTTGTGGAATGGATTTGAAGGAGTCAGCTCACAAATTAATAGGTCGGGTTTTCTCCTAGTTTTAATAGCTTACATAACATACACTTTACGATTGCTCGGTTTGTTTGTTAAAAGAAAATGAAGACATGAATCGTTCAAGCACCCTTAACCCAGTTTAGGTTCCTATTTATCTCTCAACTCGTCTTTTTGGGTGGGCTCTCCACAATGCAAAATTAATTATTGTTTTTTCACTTGAATTGAGAGCAGCGTGAGTTACGAAACCCGTACAGAAAATTAGCATCTGTGAGATGAAGTGTGTGTTTTGAACGGTGAACGCAGAAAAAGATGGGCTTATATGTCTTGCTTAAATGCTTTTAATTATATATTAGGGCAGCGGCTGTCCTTTTTCTGGCCCTTCCCTAAATGCATTGTTTTTAAAAACGTCGCCAACACCCTCTCCAACCTGAAACTAACAATGAGTCTGTGGATAAAGGATGAAAAAAAACTCCATGTTATCTAATGTAACATTAGCTGTTAACGTAATTTCTATTTAAAATGTTCCCGTAGACTGTTGCCGTAGCATTAAGAAAGACATTTGTATAATTCTTGTGGGAGAAAATTAATTTGTTGGCGCATTTGTTTCAGCACATAAGTGACCATCGTAATATTTTGGAAACCATACATTCCTCTTTAGTTTAGGAAAGTTTCTAATAGGAGAGTTTAAACCAGTTCCAAGTCGAAGCATCCTTTGAACGCAATGAGGCGATAAAAGGTAGTCATGAATTTTTACACGACCATCGTGGTTTCTAACTTCTAACTGGTACGGCACAAGCTAGCAATCATGTACAAACCAATTTCAAGTTAAAATTATTGTAATCATCAGTTTACAATGGGTCACTCAACAATTTGAAGCCTTTCAATTTCTCCGTGCCGCTGGAAAATACGATTTTGGTTTTAATGATTATAATTATATAGAATGATACAGCATGAACAATATTTTAAATCTCTGAGCTCGATCGAGCTCCCTGTTTGCGTGTGCTGAAGAAACGAACAAGGTCTGAAAGATGAGTGCTGAAAGAAAAAAGTGACCCAGAAAAAATGCATGTTGAACAGTCGTCTATCATCCAAATTTTTAACTAGATTACATTTTACTTGTAGCTTTGATATTATGTTATGAGGAGATCAGCTTATGAGAACTTTTCTCAATACATCACGACTTTAGAACTTCTTTGTCTGTCTTTTCCCAACGTGTTCTTCATGGGGTTCAACGTTCAATGTTCATTTATGTTATGGGGCGCATACAAGAATGTCAATATTTAGTAGCACAGCATTTAACATCAGACATAGGCACACATAACACTTCTCCGTATTTTATCCGCAGTTTAAAGGCATTAAAATTGGGATGTGTATCCAACGACGAATACACATAAATAAGAATGCTTCAGCCATTTCAACCTGTTTTTGTCTGTTTGACGTTGTGTGAGTGTGGGTTCTAAATTATTCATTTGTTATACTTACGTTTCAGTTTTTAAAATAAAATGAAATAATTTCGATTTTGCATCCCAGACGTGGCAAGCTCACAGACTGCATTTTCTACTGAAGAGTATTTTAAGATGATCATTGATACGTAAAAAACAAAATTTATGGACATGGACTAACTCACGACATAGAATGGATGCTATCGACGCTGCACTCCACTCTTATTTCACTCGTTTGTGTTTGCGTCTGTAAGATTATTTGGGTGGTGGAAGTATCATGCAGTATGCAGGTTTGACCGCCGCCTAGTGAAAAATTTTGATTAATGAGTAATAATTGGATAAAAGTCTCTAATTCATGTCGACAGGTAACCCAAACCCCTTCTTTAGCTTTTATACCAGTCTGTGAGCCTCAATTGTGGTCTTTTAAACGTTATATCTCTTTACATCATATTATTGCTTATATGCTACACAGTCCTGAAAAGCTGTTTGCAACGCATATTATAAGTATACCAAACTGTGCACAAGAAAGGTTCCAATTCAGCCTTTATTCGCAATGTCGAGAATTCCCATAAAGTGCGTGATTGTTATTTCATGCTGTAATACACATATAGTAAAATTTTCTCTAGTATAGTGACAGTTTGCTTTGGTTGTCAGATTGCTAAATGTTATTTTTAAAACTTTGAAAGGCTTTCGAATCTACATTATTTATCTTTTACAGTTATAAATATATAAGTGCATGTTTCCTTGTCGCGGGAGAGTACAAGTGCCTGCAAATGTGTTTAGAGAAATGCATAGTTGCTACTTTGTGTTAAATACGGAAGAGCACTTCAGAAGCTAGAGCAGCGGGATATCACCCACTAAAACATGCCAGAAGCAATGAGTGAGAATCCATATCATGTTTTATCCACTTTTTTCTTGTCGGCAACAATCGCTTGGTTGATACACATCACGAGTGTATACGCAATTACTATAAGGAAAACACCTTGAGGTTCTGTTGATATGAATTATGATAAACACTATCGTTTTAAATAGCAGTGTGTCCATCCCATCATTCTGGTCTCCTCTCCTCTGGTTGATAAATTTTGGAATGAAGTTTTTTTTAGGAAACTCCTCGCAGCAACACATTTTTACGTCGGTCAAAGAGTTGTTTTTGGAGTGCATTTCCTTTCGTTTTTCAAGAAGCTGCTGTTGTCGTTACCACCCCTTTGCATATCCTATGAGGATAATCAGACTTCTCACACTTCAACGAGATGCCTAATCTAATTTATTCATAAGTGGTTTGAGTCCCTTATCATTGATGGCCAACGAATGATGAAAACATTTTGAACTTTGTAGAGCAATACTAATATTACTCGACTTTGCATACATTGAACTCGTCAAATAGAGCTTTTCTGGTCTATAAATAAATTGAAATTAGCCAACAATGCAGCCCTTGCCGCTTCTGAATGAAACTTTTTATATTTGAGAATGACTGATGATGAGTTATGGGCAGGGTTTTTTAAAGATATAGTTGTGAAAGGTTCAACAATGTGAAGCACCTCTTGACTCTTTATAACTGGGCATATACATGTATGAATACAACTGAAATTTGATCTCAAAAGATAATAATAGTACTAGTATGTCACGATGCATTGTTGTACTTAATCTTGTTTGAAAGAACTGAACAACGCTGCGCGGGAACTGATTTTTACCGAACTATATGGTAATACCTCCATTTAATGCATCATCACCACCACCGAGTTGATGACGATGATGCATGGGTAACACCTTTTCTTTTAGCTAATGCAATTTGAGCCTGTTATCAATTTGATTTGGAGGAAGAAAGCCTCATTTTCAGGCATTATATATCCCTCGTTACAATTATTGTGGTACTCTTAATAATAGTATTCAGCATTCGGGAAAATAAAAAAAGCTTAGCTCTCATCTCACTACAAACATTGTGAGTGATGACGGCAGGATGATGACGATAATGGGTCTTTTCATTCAGAGATGATCATTGTTGGAGTTGGTTCTCGCCCTGGGTTGGCCTAGTCGGTTTGCGTCCTTGCTTTGGGAGCAGGCAGATGCGTTTCATCTGCCATAATGCACACATCCTTCATCTTGACATTTCGGTGCTTACAAACAAACTCGGAAAAAATCAGTTGAATTATTATGTTATTGTTACAAACACATATGATGATGATCATAATGGCGTTGGACGGAATGAGGAAAGAGTGGAATAGGGGAAGTAATGGGACTCTCACTGGTGGAACAGTTGTTGGATGCCAATGCCGATGTGTGAGCATATATTGTTCATTCTGTGGTTTCGGGGCGATCTTTCTCCATTGGTTGTTGGTCTTTATGGTAATAACAATAACTGAAAGCGTGTAGCATTAATAATGACATCAATAGTTCTAATATTGTATGACTCAAGGCATACCTGGCTAACTAAATCTACATACGCAAACCTAATGATGAAGGCGCACAAGCGCATTTGTGTGGGGGAACTATTTTATTATTGATGTACTTTTTTGCATGAGGAGACCCGAATCAAACTAAACATTACAATTACAAACCATTGCTCAGTTAGCTGGAAAATCGGTCCTTTTATTACAGACCGCAGTCTCAAGTGGCAACGTGTACCATTTTTTCATGATTGTTGAGTTGCTCTGCTCTGCACCTAACATGTTTTCCTGCCACCATGTCGTGAATGAGTTATTGAATAAAACCAAATACCTCATGGTTCAATAAATTTTATATTACTGACTAATGAAAGTTGGTGTGCATATCCCAGAAAATTGAACGGCTCGAACCCATAAGTTATGATTGCAGGAACAGCCAACCAAACACCAAGAACCTCATGAGTTTGACTCCTATTTTCTTTCAATTGGATTAAATTGAGACGCCAGTTTTTCGAGGAATAAAAAAAGCAAAAGGTGCGTAATACCTCTTCATCGAATTGTGGAAAGCTAATGGATCGTGAGAGCTCCACCTACTTGGGTGTTGAGAGCGTAGATAGTTTATTACATGTGATAAGAAACTAATATTATGATACATTACCTTGGACATCATGCAGAGTTCGTTCAAACATATTTTCGTGATTTGCTCGCAAAAAGTTGTGTGTATATGACCGTAACACAATAATAATATGATGTGGCTAAGTAAGAAGATAAAAGGCTTTTGTTACACGCTCAACGTTTTCCACTCTCGAGATGCCTGAATAATGGCTAATCATCAACCAGTTTATGAGATAAATTATTACTTATATACAAAGTATCCTGTCTCCCAGTTTTCCTTTTAAAGTATGCTTCTCAGACGACATTATGAGATTTTTGATATAATTGACTAATAGTATACAACCATAATATGACATGATGTCGTGTGTGTTCATTTCACGCTTATTATTGACTTCATATCACTATTTGAGCAGCCATAATTCTACATTATTAACCTTTATAACTCCGCTGGAGTAAGCCCATCATAAAAATCGCTTAATTTTTCTGTGAGTTGATTAGTAGATATTATATTAAAGTGTATGTACATATTATTCAGTCAGAGTCTTGTCGCCCTGTGATAATTGCAAGCATTTGGACTGCTTGGAGTCATATTTTTGGAGACAGACAAGGTGGTGAAAACCAGAGTTACGATAATGGTCTGATACTTCCAAAACTGTTGAGAAAATAATTAATGCGATGAAAACATCTATACTTAAAATTCTTAAAGTAAGCGTTAAAAAGGTAAGCTTCAACTTGTCGATGAAGTTATATCACGGGAAAAGATTGGATTGTTTTTGTAGTACTTTTAAAGAAATACAAATTTTGCTTAATTATTAGACAGGAAAAAATATGGTCTCATAAGGAATAGCACGAGAAATAGTTCGTTGAGTCAATGAGCTTGCGATGAAACAATCAAGCCAAAAATGTTTTGGGAACTATTAATTAGAAACCCTATGTTTATGTCGGGGCACCAATACATGTCTAGAATTAGCCCGCACGTCTACAACACTAATCTTTCGAATAATCTCATTATCCCAAACATTGTTAAGTAAATATCAGCTTCGGAGACGCAAGTTTGACGGCTCGTCTCTGTTGTTAAGCCAAATGGTGAAATATGAAACGACTGGTTTTCGAGACACCAGTGGAGCGAGCGAACGAGTGTAATCACCGGTAATGTAATAGGTGAGAGATGTTGCCAATTTCACGCTCATTTTTCCATGTATGGAATCTTCATAATTCCATTTATGCATAATATATTGCTATTCTCATTGGATAGAAGGGAAGAGAAGGGGAAATAGCGAAACTAGAAGTGCATTTAACATCAACACACACTTCTATGTAAATACTAGCTATTTATGTCTACCATTTCTGAACAATGTTCAGCTTGGAATAGCCAGAAACAGCGTCGTGCGATAATGCATACATATTTGCATTTTTATTGCTGTAACTATTTTTTATTTGACCATCATCATAGCTGTCTATTTTTTTGGTCGGGTAGACATTCAGGCACACACACACACACACTGATGTGATGGCACGAGACAAAAATCAGTAAGTAGAAAAAACTGCACATCATGAGCACGGTTATTTTCTCACCTTTTCTGTTTGCTGACCAAACCAGAGACAATCAATCCATAACAAGCATGAGCCCACAAAATTACAGTTGTTCTTATCAGCCTTATCATCAACGGTAGCATGATTGATCATGATGTTGTTGTGGTTTTGATTGAGAAGTATTAATTGTACTAAATCAGTTTGCTCTTTGCGGCCGCCCAGTAATAATCGTCGGTAATAGTCGTGAGCACAACAACATAAAAATTCCACGCTGCAGGTTGGAACAGTGTGTAAATTGTGGCAGTTAATTGCAGTTGTTCATTATTTTGCAAGTTGTTACAACCTCACTAATGTGTAATTGGCAAAAAGTCAATGTATTCAAGTGAACAGCTTCATAAACATCATGTTGTCCATGTACACATCTGTATAACACAATCCAGATCCTTTACGTCTCGAGTGAAATCCTTTGTTTCTTAATAGATCATAACTTTTTAAGGATCGATAAAGAAAGAGCACGGATGGCAGAAGAAATGGTTAAACATCATGGATAACAACTAGCGACATTTTATGTTCCCAGAGATTGATTTTCTGATGACTCTTTCCATCAAGCAATATCTGATGGGAAGATGGCATTGACTATTGATGTTTAGAATTTTATTGTGCTAATAATAATTTCTGTAGATTCAATCGATTGTCATGGCTCAGCTCAATTAACGTGGTATTGGCTTTGGCTCCATGCATATGTATGAAACAGACAGGAATGTGGAATAATGGTTTTGACGTGATGCGAACTTGAGTAGCGCTGGCGTTTTCTCTTCAGCTTCTGTAAGTGTTGCAGTGGAATGTGACTCGTTTTAGAAGTGTATAATAATAATTGTAGATTAGCGTGTATCTAGTCTAAATAACTTCGGATATTACAAAGCAAATACTTTCTGAATTTGAAAGCACACTCATCTCATACTCAACAGTTTGGTTGCTATTCTTTACATATTGTGCCTTTGTCTGTAATGAATTGAGATGGTTCAGTGGTGGTCAAAAGTGATCGATTTTGACTTGCTTTTATTTGAAGAGCGAGTGCATGGGGCATGGATTCGACTGTCTGGAAGTGAGTTTTGGAGCAGACTTGTAGTGTATGTATATATACTAATGAATGACATTTGTATATGTCTGCATGCATATGTGACTTCTAACAAAGTATTACAGATAACTTTAACCGACTTGCTGACTTGTGAGAATTGCATAATCCCACTATAATACGACGATGATTGACTTACGACGGTTCATTTAAAAAGGTTTTCGGGCAACTCTCTCTGAAGTCTAAACCCTGCACTTTTTTATGTGTCTACGCAAGCAGGCTTTGAAATACGACACTTGCTCAGTAAGACGTAAACGCATCTTTCTTGTCAGCATATTTACGCACGTTGTCACTTGATTTTGGTAAAAGTAGAAATTTGTAGTTTTCTTATAAAAAACCGGTTTCAGTCTATCGTACATTTCTTTGACAATGCTGACCTTCAGTTCTAAGAGAAAATGAGAGAGAAAAATTAAATTTTTTGTACATTCTATTTTTTCAATACTGCCCCGGATCATTTCTATTTAAAGGCTTATGATCTGAGTACAAACAGCTACGCATACATAAGTAAATCAAAACCAGCCAACCAAGTAGTCCTAGAAATCGACAATTACAAGTTGTTGAACTAAAACTTATTCGATATACAGCAACACATATTTTTGAAAACAAGAAACAAATTTTTGTTGGTATTCATCCAGTTTTTTTACATTGGGGTTTTTATAAAAGGTTTCGCATTTTGAGGTTGACGAATTTTTAATTGTACCACTAACCAACCATCCTCATCAGATTTCAAACAAGTAGAATGATTTTGCTGTGTATGTGCTTTCTTTTTCATGCTACTTTCTTTACGCTGACGTAAATAGCTTGATGATAACGTTACACCAGACATTTGATCAAACCAAATTCCATTAACAACTCCTGATAAAATTCCATTCACTTGACAATCCAAACGATAACTTTTAATAAGAATTTATATATCTAAACTGCATTAGAGAAAAAAGTAAAGTTAAGGTAAACAAAAGTTTCATTGCTTTAATGGAGCTTGACTTGTTGAAAAAGTATCTATATACTAACTTAACATGGTTATATTTTTTGTTTCTTTCAGGTTTCTATTGGTCTGTTTGCAATTGATAATCGTCCTCGCCATGGTATGTTAAAATACTTTATTTTTTATATTATTTTCCTACTCATACATTTCATATCTTATCATAGAGTCGCTTTCCGAAAGTCAAAAAATGCATCAATTTATTTTGGCTTCACGTATATCAAGTTTCCACTCTAGTAGTAGTTTAAGTGATAATTTAATTTTCACTTCATGGCTACCAGTTATTTTTGCCAGTTGCAGATTTGATTCAAAATGATACCGCATGATAGAATCTTTAGTAAACGAAGCACGTAAATGAGTGATTGGAGATTATCGATAGTGTCCGTGTATTGAGTCGTTCATCAAGTCTATCATCATTGTGTTTACGACCTTAGTTGACAAGGATATCACAGCGGGGTATCCATTTAGTATTGAAACGCAATTCAGATTAAGCACGACGCGTCACATTTTTAAAGAATAAACTGAATGAGCAAAACAATGACTTCGTTTTTCCAGCAGCAACTCCTTTGCCGTTGAGCTAGCTCCAATCAATGCATCGTAAAATTTCCAAGGGGAAAACAATAAACTTTGAATAGGAATGATGAGTTGAGCTGATCTATACAAACAAAGGAAGTACCGTCCATGTCTTCTGGAAGTATTAGCGTAAAGGTCGAACGTGATCTCAGTGTATAATATAGTAATTGGCTAGTGTGGTGACCACTTTGGAAAAAAATACACTTCATGTTACGATTATTATACACCTGTTTATCTCTGCGGCACTAATTCATATCGACAGACAGAAGCAACTTGGGTTCATTACTATAAATGATCCCCATTAGCATAACCCTGATTTCTTATTTATTGACATTTTTATGACAATTAAAATGAACGTTGTAGGGCAAGTTTACAGCTATTCCGTCTTGGACCAACTCACTGACTGTTGGTGAGTGTGCAACAGAGATCGAAATTCAACTTTCTTATCATTGTTGGCCCCAATAAGAATTATTGTCATATCTTTATGTCATGTTGCACATTACTCCCGTACAGTGGTGCTTTGTAGCAGAATACATGCACCCATACAATCATTCATAAGTGAAGATGAACAAAGGTAAAATGATACGACCATAATGACACAACTCTTCAGCCGCAACTTGAGAAAATGAACTTTTTAAAGAAATACGACAGGCAGAGTGAAGAGAACACAACCTGCTTACGATAAAAATCGTAAGTCACTTCTGTCATTGATTAGGTACATCAGCTGCAAATCACAGAAAGACTGAAAGACAGCACAGTAAGTGGATTTCACATTAAAACTATTAGACCTACGACAGACAAGAAGGATTTGGTAAAAACGATGTCTACTTTTCATCCAGTTACTTCATTATCATAATGTCCTTTGGCATGCTAAATACCGGTTTATATAGCCCGACGTTTTTTATGCAGATTTTCCGTATGTCATAACTCTTATTGCGGCATTACTTTGTTAACAATTCTGTCATGTCATGTATCTCGTATGCGTCAGTTTCAGTGCTTTGTGTATATTTGCTTACATTTATCAGATGAACAATTATACATATGTGTGTATGGATGCACAAATAAACTCAGGTAGCTTCTTCACAACTTGAATTTTTAGAAAAGTACTTTTATTTAAATATTTGCGATAGAGTGTTTACTTGATTGCAGAAAATGAATTTAAAATATTTTTAAGAGTTGGTCAAATAGATGTTGCATAATGAGGAGGAGAGTTATTATTTGTGTGGTGAAAAATGCAGCTGTTCAACCTCCACATATTTAGATTCATTTCATACTCTAATTATAATGAGTAAATCATGATAAGCGGAGTAACTGTAATTTGGTAATTGCTGATTATGGAGTTTCATTCAAATTAATCTCAAAGATTCGCTTGAGTTAATATTTTTAAACAGATTAAAGTACATTTGAAACGACGACTTTTTTTTTGTTGTAAACCCTTAATTAGTTGTGTTCTAATGCATACAAATGCCTAAGTACACATTTGGTATCCAATATCGTACGAAATATTCGTTAGTAACGAAAGATTAAGGAAAACAGAAAGTAAGTTGGATGGTAGTTTCCTTTCTGTTCAGTTCTAGAAATGTTTATCAGATATTTGATACCATGGTTATTTTAACTTATTTTTCCTTTATTCACATTCTCTAAAAACAGTCGATGATAGTGGAAGGGAAGCCTACCCAAACCCTGGTGTCTGGATCTTATAATACTACCACAGCGCCAATACCCCCCAGTTCCCTAGCAGAAAACTCCGTTCAAAAAGTCCTGAGCAGGGCCTACCGCCTTTACAATTTTTGTTCTGACAGACACGTTGCCATCAAGAACGACGGACCGCCAGTTTCAGCCACCGCCGGCAAAAACGATCAGAACGGTAAGTACTAGTCAGTAAGTAGTATTATCAGTAAATAGTTAAATAACCCTGTCCACATTCATGAATAACCTCACGATTGTTTATGAATAGTGCTGCGATAAATGAAAATTTTTCGGTTGTAGGGAGAAATGTCTTTTTTGCTTTGTCTTCTTGCATCATGTTTGTAAAAACTTGAGACCGAGGATCACCTCTAAGGTTTCTCTACAGCTATTATATTAGTCAATGTCTTTCATGCATTCATTCCTTTTTGTGATGTCGCCACTGCTGTGGGGCGCTTTGTACACGGCATTTTTGGTGTCGTTTCGGGTCCTCTTTACGGATTTGTAAATGGCTCAGTAAATCTCATTCTTCCATACAATTACTCTTAAAGATGCATTCAACGTAAAAACCAAATTGGAAGGTGAGAAGATAGTTTGTATTGGCTATTGTGTGGCATTTTTCTTTAAAGCTATTCAGATTATATAAACTTATAAGTTTATGCTTTTGGAATGTGCCCATTCCGATTTTCTATTTAAAAAGTATATAGCGATGATCTTATTTGTAGCAGTAGCTATTGTGACGTGTGACTGGAACCTAACAATCATATATGTTGAAGTAGGGAAATACTAAGCTACAGGCTAATATATTTTTTTATTTGACCAGTAAATCCCAACAGAAGATCACGGACGTTTTTTGAGCTGATGCTCAAATGCGTGTGTGGGAGATTCCCAGTTTTCAACCATCTACATAATAAGAAATATTGTTGGTTGGGGATTTTTGTCAATAAAGTAAATGCACAGTATTTGTCAGCGATGTTTCATATGTTGTCATGTTGTCATCGTTAACAGAGATGTTCATCTGTCAGACGTGTACATACACGACTTAAAGTTCCTAATTTTGTGGGGTTCTTATTTCGATGGATTGTCCTCACTTCATCCACATTTCGTCAACAGATCTCTCTCTCTGTCTCTCTCCTTTTTTTTGGAAAAGAGGTATTGTACCGCATTTTGTTCGTTATTTGCAGAGAAAAGCGACAAAAGTGGGAGAAATGAGCTTCCCATTGTACCAATGTCAAGCACTTATGTTTTCATATTGTACACACTTACATACAAGTTCAAACCTAGAATATGGCATTGCATTTGTGGTAGTCTGACTTTGACAAATTGTTGTTTGTTTTTTTTTAAAAACGAAATGCAATGCAGCATTCAGAAGCTTCCAATTGAGATATTAGCAGTGCTTATGAGGCCAATGATGAATGAGTTTCCCAATTGATTTTAGACAAGGTATTTTAGAATGGGCCCGTTATCAGGTAAGGTGATCGAAAGAAGTAGCACTTTCAACCATGTGGCATGATATGATGAGAAGTCGCGATTTTATACCATTTAACAAAATTTTCAGTTCAGATAGCATATTGGTGTTATGTTAGTGTGGATACACTTTTTTGTAGTTAGATAAGCATGAACAGATGCCAGGACCAGATACATACAAAGATCTCGATATTTGAATGAGCTCGCCACGAGCGCAGTGTGGTACAATGTATAAAATCCATTGATAAACATCCTCAGGCTACTGTTTGTTTTCGATTTTCCCTTTTATCCAGTATTTTTATGAGCGCAGAATGTTGACGAATTGTCGACTTTACACTCACAGCGGTGGTACTTTACTTTCGGCTACTGCGAGTCCAGAAGCTTGTTTTTCTCCAACGTTGACTATCCCTAACACGACGTTTATTTGAAGCCAGTGATCATCGTACGACTTGTTTGTAAACGCTGGAGGAGAAGTAACAGCATGGAATAATGCGCAGAAACGTTTCAGCTTATAGATCTATACAATGTACGAAAAAGTAATAATAATATTATTATTTACATAAAATCAACAAATCTGCTATTCTTATAAAGTTTGCATTTTCTCATTCTTACACCGCATGTCTGTCTGAGCCTAAAAAGTTTTATAAAATACCGTGCCAACCAACCAACTGTAGTTATTCCAAGAGACGTGAATTCCTTGTGTCAAACACATTCTGGAAAATCCATAATCAATTCGGGATTCCTCATGACTAGCTCTGAAGGAGTTGCGTACATAAATTTCGTGAATTTATTAAGCATGCGTAAATCGTCAATTGTATTCATTTGCCATACCACTGCCAACTCAAAGTTTTTATTCATATTCTCATAAGTTCAAAATCGCTAAGCAACCTTTTTCTCCAAAGTACAGTATGGGTTAGGAGTTTCTGTTGAGTACTAGCAAGAATTTTTTATGATGACTCTTTGATAATTGGCATAAGCATTTTGCAAATATTTACATTGTTTTCTTCTGGTTTTTTTTGCCCTAATGGGGAGATTACATGTATGTAACCAGCTTCATCAATACATTGCCCAAATTCAAACAAGTGTTTTTGTCCATTATACATTGTATTAGCGAGTCGAGCTGCTAATGCTATCATCTCTCGTGTCAAAATTGTGTATGCATTTTCCACAATGACATGTAATTTCTTGCGATTCTTGTTCTAATAATTCAGTTCTTATGATGCGTATACTAGTTACATACCCACCAGCATGTCATTAAAAATTTAAAAATCACTCAAGATTACCTATATATTATATGTATTACTTACATAATAAATATTGGATGAGCATTGTTTTGACAGATTCATTATGAAACAAATTGCGCACTTGAGTAGGAACGAGAACTCCTGCTGAAGAGAGCGAAATTTTACCGATAATGAAAATGAATGTAATGCTAATTGCTTATGTAGAGGAACTCCCCTCGACTCCACTGCAAATTAGCTACTCCAAGGTTGAAGTATGATTAGATATAGAGAATTAAATTTTTTTTGGAAAAATGGTATTTGGAGCTTCTAGTTTGCAAGGCATGGCTGAATAAATTTGCCGTTAAATGAGTAGTCCATGAAAATCTTCACACATTGGCCGGGAAACAAAATGAACACTTGACACTTTTGATAAGATTTTGTTTCAAAGTGAGCGAGCCAGAGCATTAGTGATAAATGCTTTTTTAATGTTGAATGAGAGGCGTGCAAGGCTTGTTTGGAATAGTTTGTGAATGAAGTATGGTATCCTGTGGTACTATGATAATATGATATGAGGACGATGACGACAATGAAGTCGAGACTCTGTCAAGTCCTCCCGTCAACGAACAAAACCCATGGATGGTCAGACAATGTGAAATTTGCATGTAAGAAGATTATGCAAATCATATGAGGTTGGTGAAAAAACACAATCCAATAAATCCGAGAGGAATTAGCCACATGTATATATAAGTATGTATATTGATGTGTGTATACACCTCTTTGGTAAAGGATGACGCTTCGTTTATTCAAGTAAAGAACAAACAATAAAGCAATTCATATACTCATTTAATACATTTTAGTGAAAATGTGCACCTTCAAACTGCATAATATAAGCTAGACACGAAATTATTTGACATTTGATCATTTTGTTGTTTTTTCTTAAACTATTCATTCTTTTTAAATTTATATTATGGGACTCCCTTGGCTCACTTCTTTCTTGTTCCGCATGCCCAGTAGAAAACAGACACAGTGGGACTTCCAAGTGGCGCAAAGTTGCTAGCATGTGTGAATGACAAATGAAATGGCACGACCAGAGTTACATTTTTGTAGCTCTATGCCGGCATTACAATTTTTCATTTCTAGCCCATAAATTTAATCACTAAATTTGCATGCACTTTTAATCACATTATTATTACTCGTATATCTTTATAACAACGTACAATAACCAAGTTTTTCTTGTACTCATTATGCGGGCAGAATAGAGAGAGAATGAAATGAATGGTTGACCGCAAACAATTTGTAGCAACAGATGTATGAATATATTTCGCATTGTATCACATAATTTGTAGTTGTACCGCATCGATGCATCTCTGCTATTATAGGTAGGCAGATACCTGTTAACCTGACTCTGTGAGGGAAAAAACAAATGCAATAAAAATAAACTGAATGAATTTTTATGTTGTCTTATGAATTTGTTAGAAATTGTTCTTATCTAAAAGCAAGACGACATCATAAAAAGTTAAAATGATAGTAAGTTGCCTATAGATACCACGTTTTGCTGGATTCTTGCTAGCTCGTTAGGAATATAAACACGTTAATTTACTTTAGCAGTTTATCATGACATCACACACCTACCTTTCATATAACCAGCTGAAGTAACATCATCTATCATCCGAGCCTATTTTTATGCGGACCAGCGGTCTATTAGTCATATTGGTATTGCACAAAATGAAAATGTAATTAAAGGAGGAGAGGAAGGAAAAGCAAAAAATATTATCCTAATTAGCATGTGTAGACCGCTTACTAGCCCAGGTGTGTACCAAGATCTATCTTTTTTAAACAGTTCCAAAAATTTATTCAGTATCATTCTGTGAAAGAGGTAAAATGAAGTTAATTCACTAGTCAACTAGCCACTTAACAGGTTAGGCATGGTTGGCTCCGAAGGAAGTTTTGTGTAATAATCTGTGAGGTGAGGTGCTGGTAAAAGAAATGATCTATTTCGCTGTTTACCATGCCGGTTTATCATGATTATGGAATACGTACAAGGATATGTGATTAATTTACTCTCTGTAATCAATTGCTTACTGATGAAGTAGCGATTTCTATATAATTATCTCATTATGAGATCTGATTACTGGGTCTAGGTGCATTAATCATTAAATTACAACTATTTCTTTGGTTTCTCCATTCATTACTGTGATTATCACTTTCAGCTGCTGTGGGAATCAGATGGATGGGACTGTTGATAAAGAAAAGGGAAAAACGTCTAGTCATTTTTCATTCCCTTTTTTACTTTCCCTCATATGCCTGAAAATTAAGCTGTCTGTGGAGATGAGAGACGATAGAATACATAGGTTACATGTTTAAGAAAACAAAATAACCACCTGTCCTTAAATCCTTTTTCCTTTTTACTGGAAACTGAAAATATGTTGTCTAAACCAAAAATTTGTCGGTATGTCTCACCCTTCTCAGAAATGCGATAAAGATGGAATAGTTGTGTATTTCCTAGGAAGCAGTTTCGAAAAACTAAATCTGCAAATGCTTGAGTATTAAACAACGTCATTTGATCATTTACATAAACATTAAGCACACAGAAATGTTAATTTATTCTCAAATGTACTCTGCCTAGGTCACTTGATTCAAATAGGCAATCAAAACACGCTGTAGTTTAGTTTACGCACACAATTGAGCAAAGATAGGAAACAGGTAAATGCATTTGGATGTTTTATACTACGCAATATGTAAATAAAGTCAATTTGTTATGCGTGAGCAAATGTAGGTACATGTGTATGCATTCATTAACATGAACATGTACACAATATTTGCTCACTGTGTGTATGCGGAGTTCATTGCTATTGTTTGCTGTACAGCTAACTACCGGAGATTTACAGAGAATCGGCTGAGATCATCATCACATCACATATCACATCATGTCAAAAGAGGGAGAGGAATCACCAGTCACTAATTTTTGACTTTGTGACTTACGGCGAACAAAACATTTTGAGACAGCATCATTAGTACTGACCAAAGATGTGACTCCAAATCGCCGGTGATATATGACTTGCATTGTATTGCATAGCTGTACTTCAGTTTCGGTAACAGCAGAATCCCTGCTTTATTGAATGGTGTGATGATGAGTGAGTGTCCTCCAGTAGATTAGAAGAATTGATAGTAGTCAATACTTCGGTGATGGCTTTGATGTGCCTGCCTCTCATCTTTTCATTCATCAATCTCTCACGAGAGGATCAATCTATCTCCCACGCTATTTACACATTTGTCTGGCAAACCGAACTGAATCAACGTGATAGTTAGTTTACTCTCACATATGCTATTCATAATGTTTGTAAACAAATTTCAGCCAGGCCTATTTTACTGAAGTGAATTCAAGGTAGATATGAAAATATATTTATGGATACACTGGTATCGGTGGAGGATGACTTCATCCTTTTATTCATTCATAAAAATGTTTCAGTGCATTCGCATTTCAGCTCATTTGAAATTGTCAGTTCTGATCGGATGATGACTTCATCCCTCCTTTTAAATGACAGCTCTCTCTCACCTCGATTGACAGTTGGTAATGTTTGAGTGGTGGGTTTGTCACCAAATGACAATAAATTTCGGGATTAATTGTGTAGTACAAATTGCTGTCTTATCGTTCAATTTCTGTGAACTATTGCGAATGCCGTTTCATTGTCATCATCACGAACCCATTACTCATGCTTCATTGATGAATTCATCTTACATCTTTTTTTACTACCTTGTGTCGACATAACGACACGTTTCCTTGTAAACATACTGCTTCTGAAGATAGTTATCTGTGTTTACCACACTCCCACTACTTGCAAACGTTACTTTTTTTTTACCAAAAATCACCTTGCCATACAATACTTTTCAATAGTTTAATAATATATTGCACACACTCAAACACAATATCCACACCCACCACAGCACCCTCTAAATAAACGATTAGGCATGCCAAATTGCGTCACCAGGGATGCACAGAAGGAAAACAAGTATATTGACGTGTTCACAAACAATTGCTCAAATAAAGTTATCAAAGTGGAAGGAAATAATATTGGACCAGCATATATGTATTTAAAGACTACAATTTAGCAGCCGATCATATGAAATCAATCTTTTGTAAAGAGTTGATTTCAGTACTCTCAAATAAATTGGACATATATGCTTACAGGAAAAAGTAGGGGATGCCTGCTGCCCTACATATCAGAAGAACTGAAACGCGGAAGAATTTTGCTGGTGAAACTTATCAAATCAGCTTTGGTAGATTAAGGACTATCATATGCCCGTTAAATAACTTCGTATTCATCACAAAATTCTAAGAAGTCATGGGAAATAATATTTAGAACACTGTTTTAAAACATACGTATGTTGGTATAGTTTTTTTGTCACATCACATAACTTCCTATGAGTTAGTCGTATCTCCTAGGAGAGGAGTACATGCAAACCTTCTATTATTCAACCAGTGTAAGCTTGTAATTAAGCCAAATTTTAATAATCGGTTTTACCTAATAAACCTTTCCATAACGTAGTTTTCTGTTATCCGATTTTAAATCATGTTCGGCTCCACATTTTTAACAATTTCCTGCAGCGTGTATGATGAATCCTTTGCACATTTATTTGTCTTCCTCAAATCTTTTCGAGAGAGGAAGAACTCCCAATTTTTTTTGTGATGTTGAGACGAGATTTCACAGAAATATATTACTCATGACTTGGTTCGTTGGAAATGCATGCATTCTAAACCCCGATAATACGACAGACTTACCGAATATGATTCCAAGTAGAGAGGTTTGAGAAAGGGATGCTTTACTCTTTTGGGAAAAGTAGCCTTGTTATCATAATGCTTGAACAGAAAATTGTTGAAAAGGGATGAAGAGAGTCCATAATTCTTGGAGTTTGATAACATCTCTTTAACATAAACAGACTTGATTAGTCTGTTGATTCTTATGATGTTGATGACTGCATTACAGTATAATGGAACGGCATACTTTTACTAGTTTATTTCACTTCGTGAACTGCATGATTAAAATCTACAAGTAAATAAATATATGAGTTTCGTTTTTTATTCATGCATGTACTTCTGTGTATAAGTGTGTTTGAAGCTCAAGGTGTGAAATTCCATTACACAATGGCGTTTATAGAATCTTCCTCCTAAACGGAGTGAAGTGGTCGTAAGATGTTTCATATCACAAAAATATTTGTTTGGTTTGCTGTTGTTTCTTTAGAAAATATTGGGTACGACAAGTATCGTAGGTTGGGTACTAATAATAGAAAAACCTTACCGATGGCGCATATATAGTTGGTAGGTGCTGATGGACCTGTAAAATAATGCTTTGAGTCAAGCCAAATCTGAAAATGCATCTGAGTTTGAAAAACTTTACTGTGTCGGACAAAAAATATGAGTTGAAGATCAGTAGAGTTAGACAGTGTTAAGGGTGACCATGTTTCACCAATATGATTCTCCACACAGCATGGAGCAGAGAAAGCGGTAACACGGAAACCTCAATACTTAAACATTCCATAGCGAGAAGTATTTCAGAACTTTTAACTCACCACCATCTTGAGGTTTTTGAGTTTCTAGTAAATGCTTTCATTCAAATTTTAACTTTAAAATGTGCTTTTATTTATTACTAGCATTTAATTCATACTTTCCTACATTTCTGTGCTAATTTCTAAGTAATTATAAATATTTATGTGATAACTGACGTATTTTTGTGTTTCAATTTACAGGTGAACTGGTTCTGGAAACAATGATGAAACGCGGGGCCCTAAGGATTCGTATACGTGGCTTTTATTCCAATAAATACATGTGCTACAATCGAAAAGGGAGACTGGTAGCAAAACCAAAGGTTTGTGATAAATTTAACATCCACTTATTTTACTATCAGCGAGTTATCTAATGTTAATACACAAATAATGAAGTAACGGCTCCCTAAATACATCACGAAAGCTTAAAAACAAATGGAATTCAGTTTGTATTCAATTGCTAACCGCTGCGATATGTCAAGGAATTCGGCATCAATTGAAGCTGTCAAAACATTCTAAGAAGTTGCTAACTGTTACCCCATGAATTTATTCATTTACCAGGTTGATGATACTGTTTCTGTTTAGGATAGGTACATACATGCATAACTAAAAATTCTCTAAGGGTTTGTGATATAATACTGTATATTATATTTAGAGTTGCCTTCAAACTGCTAAAAATGTTCACCCAGTTCGATGGTTGCATTTTCTATTGTTGCGGCGCTTCTTGTTGAAATCAACCCGGCCGACATTAATACATGACAAAACATGACTCTGCGTTTTGTTCATCTTCATGTCACGAGCACCACGCCATAGTGAACTGCATTGTTGCTTAGCATTGTTTGTTGCCTGGTGTGTTGGAGCATCCCCTGTGGAACAGCATGTTCTTCATATAAGTGTTGTGCATTACCGATTCTAATATAACCACTGAACAAAGTTATGTTTGGTTGGGAAACCTTTTCCCTTGGCGGCCTTTTTTCAATTCAATCATTTATCTCGTATCGTAATTGATACTCTGTCAAAATAACATGGGTATTACGGCTTATCGTATTAATCGAAATAAGGAGGTTTTGAGTCATCATATTGTTACAAGGTACACAACAAAAACACAACGTTATATCTACAATACATCACATAACCACGCATTATAGCAACAATGTAGAAGCAGAATAGATATTAAGTCAATTGAATACAAGCTAGCATCTAATCACTTGAAATCACGCTATGATCTTAAATCTATCTATCTTTCTATCCAACCCCATCTTTTGTAATCATGGTGTCATGTCACCCATCATCTCACAATTTTTTATGCTGATGCTCACTGATCACTTGTTGGTACTTCGAACTTGGCATTGAGTCTCCTTGTCATGTTCGTACATTTTTGTTGCAGCCTTAAATTTGTTTGATCTTTTCGGTCTAGCCTAATAGCTGAATCATAGACTCCTGTCAAGTTGGCAGGCTTGCGTGTGGAAAATAATACAATCGACTAAATAATGTTGAGTGAAAAATCAAATATGATTTATGAAAAGCATGTTTTTCCACTTTGACTCTCATGTTACCTGTATCAGAATATCGTTTGGATTATCCATTTTACTTGTGTTCCGTACACGATACACGTACATACGCTGTTGCAGGTATGTACAAAACAGGCCGCCAATCAAATTGAATGCACATTCTCTATCAATTTTCCTGTTAGATACATATACATACTAACTCCCAATTATCCATACTTATAAAAAAAGTAGCTGTAGCTGCTAAAAATTTCTAAAAATTGATTTTGTTTTACAAAACCACTCGTGCTTTCCTATAAATGGTTGTACATAATACCAAAGACAGCTTTTAAAACATGGTAAATGCTGGATAAGATCCTAAATAAAATAATCTCGGGAACAGCTTGTAAGCCTCGTGCCAGAACTACATACAAACCGAATAAAATTAACTGTAATCGAAAAATATTGATGATGCAGTACTAATATTAACGTAAAATTGATAAACATTATTTTAATTTTGCAGGCAAAAGGTGGGAGATGTGACTTTATAGAAGAACAACACGGAGGCCACTTCCGATATAGGTCCACGTTTTTTGGCGGCTGGGTTTTGGGATTCAGCAGGAGAGGCAAACCTTTAAATGGAATAAAATATATTGAGCCTGCAAACGAGAACTGTTCCAAATTCCTCAAATTAAACTCCACGTTGGATCACCATAACCTTATCCAACACACGTATAACATTGATGAGCACAACCGGCGCGTCGGTTACCCACAGACTCCAAAGCACAAACTGAGACACCACGGAAATAAATCTCATACTCATAATCGTACTCGCTCTCAGAAAATCTCTGACAGATGAGTTGCTTTAAACTTTTAAGCTTAATTAATATGATATTTTATTTTGTTATAGTGTGTAGAAAGAAATTTCTCGTTTAAAGTTTAGGTTAACATTATTTAGTATTAAATCATAAGTGAGAAACGTTGTATTAGTTTCTGTTGTCCATAAATGTACATTGTTGCATTCCGTCTTTTTTCTCTCTCCGATGTTTCCCCACAAAAATTTCAGTTTTTATGCTAACGATCACGTATCAACCGTTGTGTATAATGTAAATCTCTTAATTAATTAATTTTAAGAACAGTAGACTCGTTTTCATCTAAAGTTTTATCTTTTTACTATAATTTTATATTGCTTGATGAATAAAAATGACACTTGAATTTGAATGTTGAAATATGCATGCACATTAACCCTTTTGTACATAAAACTTTATCTTGTTACTACTTTGTCAAAAACTGTTATTAACCAACTATATGGTATAAAAATTTGTCATTTATAAAACATGACAGCTACGATGTGACCATTTACTATAACTGTGTTTGTGACCTTGTAAAAATGTCATGCACAAAGTAGCTTCAGAACTTGCTCGATTTAACTGCATGATGTAGTAGTACGTAAAATATATATACGATCGTATGGTTATGCCAAAACCTCCACTCTGAATGTCTTATACTGATGATTTGTAAACAGTCAAGCATAATAACACATTCCCCAAACTGTCAGATTTCCCACCAAATACGTACACAGTTTATTCTGTGACACTGTGAGCTTCTTGAACGCTCTTTTTAACACTAAATCATGACGCTTTTCAGTGTACATCTCTCTAATATTGAATATTGTTAATGTCTACAACAATTAAATTTATTGACCAATAAAGTAATATGAATGTTGAAAAAATTCCAAACCGACCAAATTCACCAAAGAATTGTTTTCCCACTTTGGGCTGGTTTGTGTTTGACAGCTTGTACTGCCAGAAATTTTAAACATTGTTGTTGTAGAACACATAAGTAATTAATAAACTGTGCGAAACAATTCTGATTCATTAAATTATAAAACACAGAGAGAGATACTTCATAAAAGTGACTTATTTTGCAACCTTCTTAAGAAAAGTGAACGTCTGATGTACAACATTAATTATTGGAAAGATAAATGACAAGGCATATGGTCAAAATGCCAAAATACTGACTGGGATGCTAGAAATAGAACAAAGTGAACTTGTATTTTTATGTTGATTACTTACTACATATAACAGGCATTATAAAATGAATCTCATCATCTGTTTTACTTCACTAATGGGCATACGAATAGGTAAGAATTCAATTGTCATTTAACAATCGATATGCTTATGAAACTAAACTCACAGTTTCCATTTCATTTTGAATCCAAGTTTCAAATTATGTATACTAATTTTTCTCTCGAATAATCTCGTTTTTTAAAACACCATATTCCTCGAGCTTTCAATTATTCTTCTTTCAAAATTACAGTGTAGCACGTATATAAAGGATTTAATCCATAGTTCCAACTATTCATTATGTAGATTCGGAATTCATAGTCTAATTAATAATTTTAAATTGGAAGAAAATGCCAAAATCAGTAGTTTATGCTTCTCATATGTTATCAAAAGGGATCAATGCCAAAGTGTGCCATTCCATAGGGAGATCTTGTGTAATGTATGTCTTTATAATACCTGTTCATATTTTAAACAATGAGTGTATTATGTCGATCATGGTCTAAAACAACCAACTTGGACAATAGGTTGAACTATCGCACAATTTATTTTCAGATTCTGAATTGTACCGCGATTCTACAACTGTCAACGCTAATGACTCTTAAAATGAGATTAGCTTGAAATATCAAGTGAAGTGTCTAAAATTTTGTCGGCCCTTCTCATACCTATAAAATTTAATTGGCGGCGATTAGTTGAGCGAGTCAATGTTTGTTAAACTGACGAAACGTGATGTGTTCAAAGTAATTCAGTGCCATATATCTTTGTAAAGAATTTGTCACTTACAGTTAATTGTAACAGAAAAGAATAAAATATGAACTAATTTTCTATTAAATTTCTTAAGACACTGCATTTATTTCAATTGATTTGTACAAAATGACTAGGAATGAAACGGAGAAAAAGAAGCACCATTTATAATTTTCACACTGCAAGCGAAGTTGAAATATCCAATATTTTCAGTTGACTTGTAAAATCCTAACTAATGACAGTAATGTACAATACGGAATTTATACATTGTTAACAATACCAATAAAAGAAATTGATACTTAAGACGAGTCCGGGTCGATTTTCTGCCCAACCTTTCTGAATGTCATTGTAGCACGACATCCATTCTGCCTCCAACACACTCCACTCGTTACCAACTTCGTGACACCAATTGAGGAGATGTGTTCGTCCCAACTGAAAGCAGTTAAAACATCATGTGTCATGAATTTTCAAAAATACTATACTATCCTTTTATTTTCATTAGTGTCGGAAAACAGCAATATAATATAAAATCTAACTACTTACTGTTCAACGAATTTAGAAAGGTTATCAAACAGCTTTCCCAACCCTCTTGCACTCCTCGCTGAAGGGTCAGACGAAAAAGTGAACCACTCAATCACCTCCCCAATGCTTTTTGACAATGTCTTTGATTTTTGAAGCAAAAAGTTCTATTTTCTCCTTCAAAATCTCCGTATGTCTTCAGAATCGGGACAATCTTCGAGTCCACTTCCTCAGGGCTGCCGAAGTTGCAAAAAACTCGTGTAGCCAGGTAGCCCTTGTAGTAGAGGGACCCGAAACTTTTCGGCTTTTAATGTCTCCTCACTTTTAATGATAGCTCTTTCGGACTGTAACAAAATATGACAATTATAAAGCCACATCTGGTCATACGTTTTGAAATGAAGAGGTAAGATTGTAGTAGTTTATTTGTCTTTAAGCTTACACGCGACCATTAGGTCCTTTAACTTTACTGCTTTACCTTTCCAGTTCGATCTTCTTATTCTTCATAATGCGAACTCCTTCCTCAAAAATCTGAACCGGAACCTCCTCTTTCTTCTCTTCCATTTTTGCCCGCTTCTCTGAAGATCCCTCGACGACCACCATTACACCACGTTTAGCTGCTTTTGCTCCTCTTGTCTCCATACTAACTAACTTGGACTAGGATTCACCACAAATTTCGCAACTATCTATCTATAATAAGCAGTTTATTAAACTCGGAGAATGTCTTAATCAAGGTCAAGTAGAGCAACGAGCAACTCTCTATTTTTGTTTCTAGCAATTTATGTGAACGTACGATCTCTTTCCAAAAGCAGGAGAGTGGAATTGATGTTGGATCCAAAAGTATTATTTTGGGGCTTTGATGGAGTCGAAGTTACACAATGAATGAACGGATTGCCAAAGCACTTTTATATCTTGCGCTAAAGTTTTGATTTCTTCTATTAACAAATCTATATCAATTCACTTCCACACTAACTACTTCGTCATCGTAGGAATATGTACTGAATAAAACATTAGAAGTGGAATGGATAGCACAAGATACGGGAAAATGTCTTAACAATGAAAAAAGTCGAAAAAGTGTCATTTACATTATTTAACTTTCATGTCATTATTGAAATTACAATATCTCATGACAAAATAGAATTCTTGCAAATGTTTTTTAGGTTTCAATTTAAAACAAATTCATTTTGGTCTTATAAACAGCTGACTGTTTCTTCCACCAATCATTCATCTGTAGAAGAGCAAATCTAAGATGATGCTGCATTGGCAATGATGTAATAAATTATCAGCGTTCGGTAAATTTGCCGCAGGTAATATTAGTATTATTGCTTGCCAATGACGGTTATAAATGACAATATTTACAATAATGACCGGGTAATGTTTTGGCAATATTTCCCTCTAAAACATATACGTATTCAACAACATGTGGCAATGGCATAGGCAACTGTACTTTCTTCTATTTAGCTAATGACCGACATTATTGGCATTTGACTGGCAAAATAACGAGCTATTGTCGGTATGAATGACAATAACTGTCAATGATTAGTTAAAATTTTAATTTTTAATTAAAATGGAGCAATCTAACTGTTTTTCATGCTCCGTAGTACACGAAACTAGTTTTAACTTAAAATGTTATCATTTAAAAGCTTTAAATACAAATACTAACTGTCATTAGCTAAATAGAAGGAAAGTACAGTTGCCTATGCCATTGCCACATGTTGGTGAATACGTATATGTTTTAGAGGGAAATATTGCCAAACATTACCCGTCATTATTGTCAATATTGTCATTTATAACCGGTCAGTGGCAAAATACTAATATTACCGGCAAATTCCGAACGCTGATAATTTATTACATCATTGCCAATGCAGCATCATCTTAGAGTTGCTCTTCTACAGATAAATGATTGGCGGAAGAAACAGTCAGCTGTTTCTGTTTACCAGACCAAAATGAATTTGTTTTAAATTGAAAACTAAAAAACATTTGCAAGAATTCTATTTTGTCATGAGATATTGTAATTTCAATAATGACATGAAAGTTAAATAATGTAAATGACACTTTTTCGACTTTTTTCGTTGTTAAGACATTTTCCCGTATATTGTGCTATTCTATTCATTCCACTTCTAATATTTTATTCAGTACATATTCCTACGATGACGAAGTAGTTAGTGTGGAAGTGAATTGACATAGATTTGTTAATAGAAGAAATCAAAACTTTAGCGCAAGATATAAAAGTGCTTTGGCAATCCGTTCATTCATTGTGTAACTTCGACTCCATCAAAGCAAAATAATACTTTTGGATCCAACATCAATCCACTCCTGCTTGTTGGAAAGAGATCGTACGTTCACATAAATTGTTAGAACCAAAAATAGAGAGTTGCTCGTTGCTCTACTGGATCTTGATTAAGACATTCTCCGAGTTTTTCAACTGCTTATTATAGATAGATAGTTTCGAAATTTGTGGTGAATCCTAGTCCAAGTTAGTTAGTATGGAGACAAGAGGAGCAAAAGCAGCTAAACGTGGTGTAATGGTGGTCGTCGAGGGATCTTCAGAGAAGCGGGCAAAAAATGGAAGAGAAAAAAGAGGAGGTTCCGGTTCAGATTTTTGAGGAAGGAGTTCGCATTATGAAGAATAAGAAGATCGAACTGGAAGGTAAAGCAGTAAAGTTAAAGGACCTAATGTCGCGTGTAAGTTAAAGACAAATAAACTACTACAATCTTACCTCTTCAATTCAAAACGTATGACCAGATGTGGCTTTATAATTGTCATATTTGTTACAGTCCGAAAGAGCTATCATTAAAAGTGAGGAGACATTAAAAGCCGAAAAGTTTCGGGTGCTCTACTACAAGGGCTACCTGGCTACACGAGTTTTTGCAACTTCGGCAGCTGAGGAAGTGGACTCGAAGATTGTCCCGATTCTGAAGACATACGGAGATTTGAAGGAGAAAATAGAACTTTTTGCTTCAAAAATCAAAGACATTGTCAAAAGCATTGGGGAGGTGATTGAGTGGTTCACTTTTTCGTCTGACCCTTCAGCGAGGAGTGCAAGAGGGTTGGGAAAGCTGTTTGATAACCTTTCTAAATTTCGTTGAACAGTAAGTAGTTAGATTTATATTATATTGCTGTTTTCCGACACTAATAAAAATAAAAGAATAGTATAGTATTTTTGAAAATTCATGACACATGATGTTTTGAACTGCTTTCAGTTGGACGAACACCTCTCCTCAATTGGTGTCAACGAAGTTGGTAACGAGTGGAGTGTGTTGGAGGCAGAATGGATGTCGTGCTACAATGACATTCAGAAAGGTTGGGCAGAAATCGACCCGGACTCGTCTTAGTATCAATTTCTTTTATTGGTATTGTTAACAATGTATAAATTCCGTATTGTACATTACTGTCATTAGTTAGGATTTTACAAGTCAACTGAAAATATTGGATATTTCAACTTCGCTTGCAGTGTGAAAATTATAAAATGGTGCTTCTTTTCTTCCGTTTCATTCCTAGTCATTTTGTACAAATCAATTGAAATAAATGCAGTGTCTTAAGATATTTAATAGAAAATTAGTTCATATTTTATTCTTTTCTGTTACAATTAACTGTAAGTGACAAATTCTTTACAAAGATATATGGCACTGTGAATTACTTTGAACACATCACGTTTCGTCAGTTTAACAAACATTGACTCGCTCAACTAATCGCCGCCAATTCAATTTTATAGGTATGAGAAGGGCCGACAAAATTTTAGACACTTCACTTGATATTTCAAG
>LJIJ01002204.1:0-29966 GCA_001718145.1 Orchesella cincta
GGCTTTACATCACGCAATAGTATGATTATTGGTGTATGTATATACGCGTATAAATAATGTTTTGTATATCCATGCATCCTTTTTTGTGTATCGTGAAGTCATTTATGGCGTAGACCCTCTCCACACGCACGGCTGGCTTTATGCAATTCACACGTTATTGATGCATATCATTGTCAGGAAGAGCCGCTTTCGAGTATGCATAGTGATACACGCATTCATGGCTGTGTGCATTCCTGCTGCAATATTATTATGTCACGCACCTGTCATTATGCAATTTTGTCGACGCACCTGTCATTATGTAGATTTTAATGCGATTCACACGTAATTGATTGTTAGTTTCATTGTGAATGATGCACACATTGGTGGGTGCATTCCAGCAAGTATCATCATGTTTCATTATGCAATTTTCCACCCACCTGTCATTATGTAGATTTATCGGATTATTATGCAACCACTTATCATAATTACACACCTCGAGCATGATTACATGCCTTACAACATGATTACACACCTCCATTCAATTACCCTCTCATTTTCAGGTTTTTCGATTTTTCGGCACTTTGACCCTAATTGGGCAATTAACTAATTGCTTTTTCATTATCGTGCAGTGGGTCCCTCATACAACCACTACTGTTTATATCCACATTTTTGAAGGAGTTTGAGCTACTTGGCCTGAGTGGCAGCTATCGTAAAGAACAAAATTTTTAATGCACTGTTTTAAATTTAACGAGCATATATTTGTCATTACAGAAAAACAATTGAAAACCAGCGGCTCATCCTATTGGAAAGCTAAATCTAATATTAGTCCATGCACTTTATTGCACAGATATTCTTGTCCCATTGATTTATATATGCGGTCTCCACTGGACAAATCCTTTTCAGACTACACTTGTTGTCTGCTGGCTTCTTCCTGAGTGCTATGAAGATTCAATGATTTTATTTATTTCTGCGTGTTGTTATATCAGTTGTTCAAATACTATGTGTAACAAAGTCACTAAAATGTTTTCTTAAATTTGCCACATCTAAGTGACTTGGGGCTTGTCAAATTTGCTACATGATCAGAACCGTTCAAATTTTGGCTTTGCTGACAAACAAACTTTTGAGCAACAATATGTTTTCTAACAGTTGAGGAAATTTTGGTTCCTGTCATGTGCTTGGTTGGTTTGATTTGGTTCCAAAGGACATTAAAAAGGTTGTTCCGAAAATTTATTCCATTCAGATGTTTGTCAGTTACATAATAATTATAATTCTGGGAACAATGGCTAGAGTGTTTTTGGAGTTCAATCACACGTTTAAAGTTCTAAAACGTCTTTGGAGTAGTTTCTAATCACCGATATCGGTTTTATTTCGTATATTAAAACAGATTTTACAAATCATGCAGTCCGATCTGTATAAATTTGGGGCTGAATAATTTTCTGGGCCGCATTGACACCATTGAATTGACTGGATTTTGGTAAAAACCTCACAGTCAATTTTCTTTGATGATGTGGATTGTATTTTTATCGAAACAATATACTTAGTTCTGGATGCTTACCTTTTTTACGTAGGGTGCTGTAGAAGCCATTGAAAATCCGATCAACATTTGCGACTTCGTTTGAGGTAAAATGAGTTCGCAAGTTGCGAAACGCAACTTAGGATAATTTCTGAAATCCACAGAATTTGTTTCCAGTCCCTACGAATGTTAAAAACTATTTAAAATGTACAAACAATTTAGCAATGATTTTGAAAATTAAGCAAAAATATTTTCATGAAGGACCTCCAGGAACTTGTTACTTCCAATTAAGAAACTGCAATCCGTAATTGCAAATGTAAGGACTTTCAATGGCTTTGAAACCGTCCATTTGACTCCATTTATGACCAAACTCTCACTTACAAAGTATTTTGGAAGCTCGTTTTCCATAAGTCTCCGTGTGCGGTTGTACAAAATAATTGGCTGTGCATATACTCCAAATTTCCGAAACTAAAATTCCAGTTTTAACTTCCATTAAATTCAATTGAGATTGGATATTTTATCAGCTAAAATCGCCTTCTTGTGTACCTATTCATAAGCCATTGATTAGCTAGGAATTGTGTCTTTACTTTCATAATCATCATCATAATGTGTGCCTAGTTTCGTCATCTCATCATCAAAACCAATAAGACAACATCCTTAAAACATTTAATTTTTGTCAGAAGTCTTTACTCTCAAACTCATAAAAACACAAACCAGAAATTAGAGCTGGAACACTTTGAGTACATCATCGAACTATACAAAACGTTTCTCCATTTTATGACAATATCCAGTCCATAAAAAACTTATCATCCAAATCATATATGTTATTGCGACACATTTGCTGGGAAACATGTTGTCTCAAACTTTTCGTTTTACAAAAGAATTAGCACACATCTTCAAATCAGTCCCATTTTTTCTTTCTTTAATAATTTGATTTTTTTCGACATTTCTACGCTTCGTTAGTTTAATAGATATCCTGCAAGGTTAGTTTTTCCAAGGGCTGTGAATTCACAGATCGTATTTGAAGGGTTACGGCTTCATCTCAAACCATCGGATAAGCAACTTTTGCTGTAAACCAACCATTTTCGGAAAGTGTATATTATAAGCCTGAGCTAACAATAGTCCTTCGTTTTGTGATAACAATATTGAATATTTCTCAATACTATGGCTCTATTCATCTCAATAACAGAAAAATACTTTTTAGTCATTTTTAGGACACTTAAAACGAGTGGAATTACATGTTCTTCCAATGAATGTTTTAACACCTGACAATCGAATTTTATGCCAGCGTCAGCCAAACATCAGCCGATCCGATGAGTTTGATTTAACCTTTCATCAAGCCAGGGGAACAAAGCTCAGCGTTTCAGAAGTTGTAAAAAAATGTGAGAAAAAAGGGTGAGCATAAAGGATTTGATCATTTGCTTTTCTAATTTTTTAACCTTTTTTTAACTGGTGAGCTTAGCGGCTTTCCTTGGCTGTATGAAGAAATTTAAATCAAACCCGTAGAATCAGCTGATCATTTGTTTGATTAGAACCCAATTTGGTACTTCTTAAGGGCACTTCAGGAATGTATCTTGGCTGGAAACGAAATAGTTAGGAATGGTTGACATACTAAAGTTGAATAACTAGAAACCATTATTCCATAAATTTGTAACGATTGCCAGAACAACAATTATTTATACTTGAATTAAGGCAAGGTAAAAAACCAAGAACACGGGAAAAGATTTGGAATTGTATTCTTCCATGATAAACTAAATGTATGTAAGTCTGTATACTTTGGCATTTTGATATACGTAGAATAAAAAGTATGGATATATGAAATATTTGGTATTGTCTATATGAACCCTTCCCATATTTCTATTCGTATTCGAACTTCCATTTTGGACTATTATACGTATTCTCCATACGTCAAACTCAGAAAAACATCAATGTTTTAATGGTTTGCTTGATAATCAACCAATTAATCTTCTTAGCCACTCTTTTAAAAAACCATGGGCCTTTTTACCGCTTTCCGGTGAAAGCTATATAAATCGAAATACCAAGATAACTCTCTTATTTTATTGTATATATCACTTGAAAATGATATAGATTCCGACACCAAAAGCAACGACTTGGCGTTATACATACTGATTTTGGGGATTGATGTTTTACTGCTGAACAACCATTAATCATGCATGCCTTTCCAAAGTAGCGATTGAATAAATAAATGGCCAGAATAGGTTTGGAATCGTCACATATCTTCGCTTGTAAACTAAATACAGGCCTGTGCATTTTATATTTATTAGATATACCTTAACACGTATTCGATTTTAGGGAAGTTGGCAACACCATGACCCACAATCGACGTTTTATTTCAGTTTAGTCTTTTGATGCAAGGAACAAGGTGATATTTGGGTTGTTTCCTTTCAGGAGAGAACAAGTCCGTTGTGTTGCTATATGAAATACTTAGAATTCGCCATAAGCAGGAATCAATCGAAGAATCAGCTAGTATTCATGAACTTTGCAAACATTTGTAATAATAATTGGGGAGCGAATCAAGAAAAACTTGGTTTATTTCCAAATAATGCTGGAACGCGAGTTTAAAAAAGTGCAACAAAAACGTTTTTTCTGTTTTTAAAGCGATATCAGATTTTTTCTAGCAATTATCTACGCCCGCTATGAAAGGACTGCTTAGAGTGTTCTAGTGACTAATATTCTTGTACTTACGATTAGTGAAATGTTGTAAGTTAAAGCTGTAGAAGTACTAGAAAAGTAATAGTAAGTGTTATCAGTAGAAATGTTTTTTTTGACAAAAAAAAACAGTTTCTACTGATAACACTTACTATTAACTTTTCTAGTACTTCTACAGCCTTTAACTTACAACATTTCACTAATCGTAAGTACAAGAATATTAGTCACTAGAACACTCTAAGCAGTCCTTTCATAGCGGGCGTAGATAATTGCTAGAAAAAATCTGATATCGCTTTAAAAACAGAAAAAACGTTTTTGTTGCACTTTTTAAACTCGCGTTCCAGCATTATTTGGAAATAAACCAAGTTTTTTTCTTGATTCGCTCCCCAATTATTATTACAAATGTTTTGCAAAGTTCATGAATACTAGCTGATTCTTCGATTGATTCCTGCTTATGGCGAATTCTAAAGTATTTTCATATAGCAAACACAACGGACTTGTTCTCTCCTGAAAGGAAACAACCCCAAATATCACCTTGTTCCTTGCATCAAAAGACTAAACTGAAATAAAAACGTCGATTGTGGGTCATGTGTTGCCCAACTTCCCTAAAATCGAATACGTGTTAAGGTATATCTAATAAATATAAAAATGCACAGGCCTGTATTTAGTTTACAAGCGAAGATATGTGACGATTCCAAACCTATTCTGGCCCATTTATTTATTTCAATCGCTACTTTGGAAAGGCATGCATGATTAATGGTTGTTCAGCAGTAAAACATCAATCCCCCAAATCAGTATGTATAAACGCCAAGTCGTTGCTTTTTGGTGTCGGAATCTATATCATTTTCAAGTGATATATATACAATAAAATAAGAGAGTTATCTTGGTATTTCGATTTATATAGCTTTCACCGAAAGCGGTAAAAAGGCCCATGGTTTTAAAAGAGTGGCTAAGAAGATTAATTGGTTGATTATCAAGCAAACCATTAAAACATTGATGTTTTTCTGAGTTTGACGTATGGAGAATACGTATAATAGTCCAAAATGGAAGTTCGAATACGAATAGAAATATGGGAAGGGTTCATATAGACAATACCAAATATTTCATATATCCATACTTTTTATTCTACGTATATCAAAATGCCAAAGTATACAGACTTACATACATTTAGTTTATCATGGAAGAATACAATTCCAAATCTTTTCGCCGTGTTCTTGGTTTTTTTACCTTGCCTTAATTCAAGTATAAATAATTGTTGTTCTGGCAATCGTTACAAATTTATGGAATAATGGTTTCTAGTTATTCAACTTTAGTATGTCAACCATTCCTAACTATTTCCGTTTCCAGCCAAGATACATTCCTGAAGTGCCCTTAAGAAGTACCAAATTGGGTTCTAATCAAACAAATGATAGCTGATTCTAACGGTTTGATTTAAATTTCTTCATACAGCCAAGGAAAGCCGCTAAGCTCACCAGTTAAAAAAGGTTAAAAAATTAGCAAAGCAAATGATCAAATCCTTTATGCTCACCCTTTTTTCTCACATTTTTTTACAACTTCTGAAAGCGCTGAGCTTTGTTCCCCTTGCTTGATGAAAGGTTAAATCAAACTCATCGGGATCGGGCTGATGTTTGGCTGACGCTGGCCATAAAAATTCGATTGTCAGGTGTTAAAACATTTCATTGGAAGAACATGTAATTCCACTCGTTTTAAGTGTCCTAAAAATGACTAAAAAGTATTTTTCTGTGTATTGAGATGAATAGAGCCATAGAATTGAGAAATATTCAATATTGTTATCACAAAACGAAGGACTATTGTTAGCTCAGGCTTATAATATACATTTTCCGAAAATGGTTGGTTTACAAGCAAAAGTTACTTATCCGATGGTTTGAGATGAAACCGTAACCCTTCAATATGATCTGTGGAATTCACAGCCCTTGAAAAACTAACCTTACAGGATATCTATTAAACTGACGAAGCGTAGAAATGTCGAAAAAAAATCAAATTATTAAAGAAAGAAAAATGGGACTGATTTGAAGATGTGTGCTAATTCTTTCGTAAAAACGAAAAAGTTTGATAAAACATGTTTCTCGGGCAAAATGTGTCCTATTACATATATGATTTTGGATGATAAGTTTTTTATGGACTGGATATTGTCATAAAATGGAGAAACGTTTGTATAGTTCGATGATGTATTCATAAGTGTTTCAGCTCTAATTTCTGTTTGTGTTTTTATGAGTTTGAGAGTAAAGACTTCTGACAAAAATAAATGTTTTAAGGATGTTGTCTTATTGGTTTTGATGATGAGATGACGAAACTAGGCACACATTATATGATGAATTATGAAAGTTAAAGACAAAATTCCTAGCTAATCAATGGCTTATGAATAGGGTACACAAAGAAGGCGATTTTAGCTGATAAAATATCCAATCTCAATTGAATTTAATGGAAGTTAAAACTGGAATTTTAGTTTTCGAAATTTGGAGTATATGCACAGCCAATTATTTTGTACAACCGCACACGGAGACTTATGAAAAACGAGCTTCCAAAATACTTTGTAAGTGAAGAGTTCGGTCATAAATGGAGTCAAATGGACGGTTTCAAAAGCCATTGAAAGTCCTTAAATTTGCAATTACGGAATTGGCAGTTTTTAATTGGAAGTAACAAGTTCCTGGAGGTCCTTCCATGAAAATATTTTTGCTTAGTTTTCAAAATCATTGCTAAATTGTTTGTACATTTTTAAATAGTTTTTACATTCGTAGGGACTGAAACAAATTCTGGGATTTCAGAAATTATCCTAAGTTGCGTTCGCAACTTGCGAACTCATTTTACTCAGTTGGCAAATGTTGATCGGATTTTCATGGCTTTATCAGCACCCTACGTAAAAAACTAAGCATCCAGAACTAAGGGCAAGTATTAAGTAGATGGACTGGCGCAAAAATTAAATATTTCCAAAAACTACTCAACGTATTGGCATAGGCTGAAAGCCTGTTCGATGTATATAATGGACATATATATTTAATTGTCAGCAAGTACGGTACTAGAAAATTAAGTAGAAATCCAAGGAGTTCAAAATTCGAGTTTACGATTTTTACATAACTATTGCGTAGTTTAACTTGCAAGTAACACTGCATGTTCATCAACAGACGGTCTCAAGTTCTTATAAAAAGTCCGTTCGGTCTTAAGATTTTGTTTTGCTTCACGTACGGGGCATTATAAAAATGCAAATTGTGTCAAAAAGAAAAATCGTGTACGAAAATCCAAAAATTCAAACTTTCCTTACTTTAATCATTATACATAAATATTAATAACTCTACCGTGGCACGATTTATTTCACTTAGTTAAACAAATAGACTTAAATTTATTGCTATTTGTAGTCGTTCTAAAAATATTCACAATCAATTAGTAAAGCACTCGGAAAATGGATTTTGATCACCTTGGAAATTCGTTTTGTTCTTCAGTATAACCAACCGACAAATTAAAAATATTGTCCATTAACGCATCGTACAGGCTTTCAACCCAGCAATTTGCTCTTATAACGTTGAGTAGTTTTTTTGCTATGCATTTTGCGCCAGATCTAACTTAATACTTTATCGTATATTTGTTTCGATAAAAATACAATCCACATCATCAAAGAAAAATTGACTGTGAGGTTTTACCAAAATCCAGTCAATTCAATGGTGTCAATGCCGGCCAGAAAATTATTCCAGCCCAAATTTATACAGATCGGACTGCATGATTTGTAAAATCTGTTTAATAATTACGAAAATAAAACCGATATCGGTGATAAGAACTACTCCAAAGACGTTTTAGAACTTTAAACGTGTGATTGAACTCCAAAAACACTCTAGCCATTGTTCCCAGAATTATAATTATTATGTAACTGACAAACATCTGAATGGAATAAATTTTCGGAACAACCTTTTTAATGTCCTTTGGAACCGAATCAAACCAACCAAGCACATGACAGGAACCAAAATTTCCTCACTTTTAGAAAACATATTGTTGCTCAAAAGTTTGTTTGTCAGCAAAGCCAAAATTTGAACGTTCTGATCAGTGTAGCAAATTTGACAAGCCGCCAAGTCACTTAGATGTGGCAAATTTAAGAAAACATTTTAGTGACTTTGTTACACATAGTATTTGAACAACTGATATAACAACACGCAGAAATAAATAAAATCATTGAATCTTCATAGCACTCAGGAAGAAGCCAGCAGACAACAAGTGTAGTCTGAAAAGGATTTGTCCAGTGGAGACCGGCATATATAAATCAATGGGACAAGAATATCTGTGGCAATAAAGTGGGCATGGACTAATATTAGATTTAGCTTTCCAATAGGATGAGCCGCTGGTTTTCAATTTTTTCTGTAATGACAAATATATGCTCGTTAAATTTAAAACAGTGCATTAAAAATTTTGTTCTTTACGATAGCTGCGCCACTCAGGCCAAGTAGCTCAACTCCTTCCAAAAATGTGGATATAAACAGTAGTGGTTGTATGAGGGACCCACTGCACGATAATGAAAAAGCAATTAGGCAATTGTCAAAGTGCCGAAAAATCGAAAAACCTGAAAATGAGAGGGTAATTGAATGGAGGTGTGTAATCATGTTGTAAGGCATGTAATCATGCTCGGAGGTGTGTAATTATGATAAGTGGTTGCATAATAATCCGATAAATCTACATAATGACAGGTGGGTGGAAAATTGCATAATGAAACATGATGATACTTGCTGGAATGCACCCACCAATGTGTGCATCATTCACAATGAACTAACAATCAATTACGTGTGAATCGCATTAAAATCTACATAATGACAGGTGCGTCGACAAAATTGCATAATGACAGGTGCGTGACATAATAATATTGCAGCAGGAATGCACACAGCCATGACTGCGTGTATCACTATGCATACTCGAAAGCTGCTATTCATGACAATGATATGAATAACGTGTGAATTGCATAAAGCCACCCGTGCGTATGGAGTGGTTTACGCATAAATGACTTCACGATACACAAAAAAGGATGTATATATGCATTATTTATACGCGTATATACCTACACCAATAATATACTATTGCGTGGATGTAAACCTATCATATACCTTTGCTACTATGTAGTTCGACACATTATACGTATAATAAACTTGTATGTGTTACGGTCCAGCTGGGATATATGAAAAATCAAAGTAAAATGAAATGCATTATTGTACATACATTATGCTAGTACCTAAAATCCCATACTTGATTGTACAGTTTCACAGAGATATGAATATAAGTGAATGGTTATGCTTGCAAGTGTATTGAAGCTTGCGTACAATATGAACATGGATATGTGTGGAGACATGCATAATTCTAGTAAAGTGTATTGAGGTACCTAACACCAATGTATTCCATTGTAGGATGATACGTGCATAATATTCAGTTGTTATTTTTGTAGCAAATACTACTGTAAAGCTGCACTTCCGAGTGTATGAAATTATTGCTCTGCTGGACACCTTAATGCATTATATTGGGTACGTCATGTTAAATAGTGCATGATACGAAGCTGAGACAAAGAAATAAGTCAAGAGATCATGAAAAAAAATGTCAAGACAAGATGATGTGAGAGTAAAAAAATGGTAAAACTTGTTATGTCCTTGGGTGGTACATCTTTATTTCACGCGTGTGTAAAAAGGAAATACCACCAATACTTGAAAATGATTTCAAGTTAATCATTACCAATGTACTCCAACGCTCGATCCAAAGAGTTCCTTATTTCGACAGGCGAGTGTCCCTTATCAACCCAGAGATGTACCAATGCCGAAATTATCCTCGCAGTCTCCTTATATTGTGAGAACGTGAAATACAAGGACTTCCCATTGGCTGATGTCCTTGTCATGCGAACCATGGCAAAGCCATGAAAGTCAGCTTGTTCGACTTTCACGGCTCTAGGATCATCATCCATCAGAGGTGCTTGTCCAATCCGGATACCTTTACCAGATGGAGATGGGATGCTTAGAAGCACTTCACGTGTATCAGAATCCTCAGCCAGCTTACGTTTCTTCCCCTGGGATCCCGATGCTTGTTCAAAAATAACATCATTCATCACGTCTTGAGCTTCCCGATACTCGTACAAACAATTGGGTGACCACATCAGAAAGGGTGGGCAGAATTTTGAACGTCGCTGTGGGTAAAACTCGGGATGAAGAAGAAATTCAGCCCAAGATATTTCCGATTTAAGATCCATGGTCACAGCCCATCCATACATGAGCACTTGATGATAGAGATCTACAGGTGAAAACCACTTATTAGATAATGACATAATTGAAGGGTTTTTAATAGACTATCTACACATACCGACATCATCCCCCACGTGATAAGGAACCACATTACGGATCGTTGCCAACGTGAGAGCGTATTTAATAGCAGCATCCTCATCGCATTCACCAGAATGGGTGCATGTTGCTGTGTAAGGCACCCTTTTCTTCCTGTCGTAATCGACGTCCGCCTCAAGTATCAATGGGAAGCGCCGTTCGTTTTTTGTGTTTGTTACCAAAATAAATCCAGGGCATCCCTCAACTTCTTTCTCAGCAAACTTGGGTGCATTAGGAATCTTTGTTGTCTTTTTAGGAAAGTACTCTTCCCACTCCCATATCCGTATGTAATCCTGATTTAAACACGACAAGAGTGCAAACATTCCCTCAGCCATTTTAGAGCACTTGGAATGATCGCAAACGTAAGTGATCACTGGAGATTTCCCGCCATAGTGCATTCCTCGGATAGGAATAGAGTCGGGAAACGCAGGAATCGAAAAACCAGGACATCCTGGTGGACGAACTCCGTGGAACAAGTTGATAATCGCAATAATATCAGTCTCATCGGTGCCAAAATGCCCCGCAAAATCAAAAGTTTGTTTTCCTGTCATGGTGTAGCACGTCAATTACACACTGATACGTTTTCATAATCTTTTCCAGTCTTTTTATATGAAGAAAAGAACACTTCTCCACGTGTCACCGCTTTTGAGTGATGCATGCTATCAACATTATCAGATCATCAGATAATCTGATGACTCAGGATAAAACGTTTCGTTGCTCGTCCACTGTGCTCTGGATGGTTGGATAAATCAGAGGTGAATTTTTTACGGAAAGTGGTTTAGAAACCTGATTTTGCTTTAACAATGCGTTTAAAACATGCAATAATTGGCCTAATTGTTGCCCTTGCGGTAAGAAAGGCGTGTAGAATCGGAAGTAAATGCAGTGATTGCATTTTAAGTGGGATTGGGTGCGTTTTTTATCAGAGTTCAAGGGAGAGCATTTGCACGAAGGACAAGGTTTCAGGCAAAGATTATCTTCTCAAAGTCCGCTCGATTGCAAAATGTCCCAAAGGTGAGTATTTCCTAGGTCCTTGTATGTTTTTAATTTGTAACGAGCAAACGTGTAATTTTTATTTTAATCTACAGGTGGTAAAAATTCACAGAATGTTCTTTCAATACCTCAGGCGTCTCCTTCTTCACCGGTTAAATCTAATGGCATACCATCTCATCCATCTGCTATTGTTCACTTATCAATGGATGCACCTACAACCTCGCATCCACTTCATACTTTTGTGAACTTAACTCGACCAGTCCTACCATTTGGAACCAAGCGTGTGAATTTAACTCGATCCAGACCAGTGTTGTATGCAAACACAACTCGCCCCCCCGGCTGCAGAAGTCAAGCATGTGAATTTAACTCGATCCAGAGCAGCGGTTTATGCCAACTCAACCCGCTCCACCCCACCTGTAGAAGTCAAAACTGTGAATTTAACTCGATCCAGACCAGTAACTTATACAAACTTAACTCGGCCTACCCCCGCTGCAGAAGTCAAGCATGTGAATTTAACTCGATCCAGAGCAGTGGTTTATGCCAACTCAACCCGCACCACCCCACCTGTGAAAGTCAAGGTTGTGAATCCTACCCACCATCCCTCCAGTAGTAACACCATTCCAACAACGAAATCGACGGTCCCACCTAAGTCTGGAAATTTACCACCTCTGAAATTGGATAGTGCAGCAAACCTCTCTGATGATAAAAAACTCAAGGGTAAGTACACTCACATAAAGTGTACATCATTGAGTGCGTGTCAATAATTATTTATTTTTCGCAGCTCCAACAACCCTTAATTTGACTTTAAGTGCAGCTGGAGAGAATGGTAATCAACATAACACGTACACAATCATTCACATATACTTATGAACCCTGTTTATGTTTCAGGTTTCAAAGGTCCATCAACACTGACGCCTTGGGTCTGAAGTCGACTGAAACTCTAAATGCTCAAAAAGGTACATATATTCATATTCATAGACATGCATACATACATAACAGTAACTATACATATAACTTACATAAATGTTATAGCACGCTATCGTCGATCCCAATGTCTGAACTATGTGCAGATGCGTATGCTCTCCAGTGTTTACTACAAACATAAGAACCGATCGACAGAAAGAAGGCACTGAAGCGTTGCAACAAAATGTTACAAAATGTTTAACATGCATTATGGGAGAGGATGGGTTGAAAATAAATGCCATTTTCAATGAACTTTAAAAATTGGCTGTATCGCATAATTATTTTCAAAACAGTTGTATTTGATTTCTATTTTTCTTTACGACATCATCCATACTGAACAAATACGCATGTTGCATGCACCATTCATTTCATACTCATAAACGTTCAACACAACACCCAAGTATGTATAGGGTACATTAATAATATATTAGATGCATATGGATTTGATTTTTGCCCTGGCCAGATATCTGCTTATTAAAAAGGTAAATCGTTTTATTGATGTTTTGAAAACTTTTTCTCAATAGAACCTATATACTCCACGCTCTTTTAGAACCGAATTCATTTTCCTCTTCTATTACTAATAAAAAGCAGCCTTGCTTTGTGTTCCTTATCCCTTAGTCATAATATATAGTAACATTGACTTTGCTTCTTGTAAGTGTATAAAGTAAAAGCTGTCTTGCATGCATTGGATTGTGTGCTATATGTAAACGTGTTCATTTCAAATGTAAGTCTAGCTGGAGGCTGATCCTTTTTTTTCTTGGGCCTTATTATAAAAACACACTAAAAGCTTATAAAAATTTAAATCGTTAAGCAATGCTATGAAAGCTTTTTCACAATAGAGAATTTATACTCCACACTCTTTAGAGTTTTGAGAACCAGATACATTTACTCTTCTATACGAAACAGCATTCTTGCTTTGTATTTCTTTTCCCTAAGTCATAATATATAGTAAAGACTGGCTTTGCTTACAAGCTGTTTTGCATGCATTGAATTACATGCTTTTTATTCACTTCAAAAGTGAGTATACCTGGAGGGTGATCCGTTTTTGGGTCATTATTATCACAAAATAATATAAACTACTGTCCGTCTCACCACCACCACAACACACTAAAAGCTTATCAAATTATAACCATTTAGCGATGCGGGTTTGAAAACTTCTTTACGCAAATAAATAATAATAGTTTATGTCTATTTAGCGAACTGGACATCAATTGTCTTGAATAAACTCCACAGAGTGGCCAAGTATATCACGCAGTTAACAATTCTATTTCAATCTTAGCCATGATGATCACATGCAATCCTTCTTTTAAAGACATGAACAAATGACAGGTTCAAATCTACTTCCGGAAGATTATAATATTTATCACGGAGAGAATGGCAAAGAACTGTTTCTGAAGTAAGTATAGCGTTGACTCATATTGATTTAAATGTTTTTGAAGGACTCGTACAGCACACATAATATTTGTAAATGGCTCGCATTACTTCATGCGACGCACATACCTCTTTTCCGATTGTGGTCACAGGATTCAATTTTACCTACTCCACCAGTCCAGGCTCATCAAATATCTATTTCTATATGGAGTGGACACATGAGAAGGTAGCGTCACGAGTGTCGGTTTTGTAAATATTGACGGGATTTTAATTTCCATTTAAATACAAGGGCATCACTAACGCTATAACTACCTTAACGATGATTTCGAACAAGTACCACGTGAAAAGTACATTAAATATTTGCATAGAAACTATCGCTGTCTGATTTCTATAAAATGAAACTACGTTACATGCCAGAATTCAAAATACTGTGAGAAATAAGGTAGATTATTTATTAATTTAATGCACACAGCGGAATATTTATATTATCATCATATGCGGACGGAATGGATCTAGACAAGATCTGATGGGCGGAGCTCGTCATGATGACGATGGTACGCTCTCCCAACCACTTTCCGCACTTTAAATCCAATGAGGAGGAGGACGAATATGAAGACTACGGAAGCAATGGCTCCAGCAACAATCCAACCGGAAGATGAGGCGGATGCTGATGAAGGAGATGAGGAGGAGGACACTTCTCTATATTTTGGAAATGGAATGGTGGTGGTGATGGGCATCTCCCCAATTATCGCTTCGTTCTTCTCCCAAATAATCGCGGTGTAATCCGTGGAGTCTGGAAGCTTTTTTCCAATTATCTCTCGTTCTCCTCCCGAACAATCGCGTTGTAATCATATGGAGCTGGAAAATGTGTCACTGGCTTCGTGATGGGTTTTTTGGGTGGAGCAAATTGAGAGTGGAGTGGTTGCGGATGTTGGGGCACATGATGCTACTTCCTTTGGGGGATGACTCCAATAAAGTCCCCTCCATAATCCAAGTTTTGGTGAGCAGATCCCACCTCCTCCTTCAAAGATTAAGTAGTAGCAATCCCTACTACACAAAACACAGTCATCTGCCACCCTGCAAGCTAAAAAAACATTTAAATATATTTTTAGATTAAATTGTTATGATTATTATTTATTATTATTATTATCCACTTACCACCGGCTACTGCCAAGAAAAGAAGAAAGACTTTCATTTTGATGAATTATGATGATGATGAGCACACACCTTTCAGAATTTTTCCAGGTGCATTTTATGCATACATGTGCGTGAGACTCGCATTGGGGGGGTCATCCTTTGCAAACGTAAGCAAACTTTTTTCATAATCATGTACAGCATTCATACGTTAGGCAATGTGTTCATAAATCTGAATGTATGAATCTCGAAGAAATAAGTTATTGCAAATCCAACAGAATGTGTGACAATGGACATTTTTGTTACGTGGATGGGTGGTTGTGATAAATTTATTCCACCTCAATCTTGCGCAATAAAACTCTCACCACTTTTAAATCTCATTGTAGAATAGGGGAAAGCGAAGCATGAGATGGATAATCGATAATTAACTAATAAAATTGACATTTAAGGATGATAATTGAGGAGGCTAAGCACAAATTTAGGTGGATAATTGATTACTAGGTAGATAAGCAAATTAAAGAATAGAGAATAGTGTTTTTATGGGATCATTCTCCAGATATGCCATATTGGCATAAATATATTTCATATGCCATATTGGCATAAATATGTCCCTAGGACATAAGAAATGCTCGTATAAATGTTTCAGGGTTGATTTGATACTCAAGTTTTATTTATTTCATTCCACTGAGATTCACATACCATATCCTTTTTTAATAAATACTCAAGCTTGTGCCTTAGTTTATGCACTTGCACAAAATTATTTGATTGATAACAATAAAAATCAATTATACTATCCAAAACAGTAGGTCTTACGTTGAACAATGAAAACTCCAAGCCCATATTATATCGCTTTGGGTTTACAAATGGCTCATTCCAACGTGAATGATTGCACCATATTCGTAATCGACTCTCGTACAACGCCCCAGGGTCACAGGTTCGCGGTGAGTACTCGTCTTCGTCAGCATCAGAATCAATAGCAACCTCATCCTCCTTTAAATAGCATTTGTCACACTTTTCAGCCATCTGAAATTAAAACTTTGTTCAAGTTATTTTCATTTAACACTAAACATTTTACAAATTACCTTTTTAATAAAAATGGGGTTGAGTAATATAGAAATCTGATTGATTCTACCAGTAAATCGAATCCGGTCTAACAATTTTGCCCATAAGCTTCATCTAGTGGTTCCCGTTCGTACCACACACGTAATATTAGAGGATTAAAACGAACATTTTTCCTCAAAATCTTTGATAATACATTCCCCATCAACTTCAACACATACACTTTCAACTCTAAAATCACCGTTACGTAAGCCTTTAGACATAAAGTTTAGACGTGCATCATTCCAAGCTTCCTGAACATTTCTTGCATTTGTCATTGAAAAATTGAGCAAAGTACGCTGATTGTCGTTAGCGTAACACAGATCAACTGACACTTTCACCGATTTAACTTTCGCGACGTCCTGGTCTATCTGCATTACAGAGTGTTTACACGCATGAAACAAACAATGTAATGCTACGACATCTACCTTGTCTAACACTATTTGATATCGCTTTGTTTTTCCGTCATCGTAAACAAGTTGAAATCTAAACGGATCATTTACAGGTAGTTGTTCCGGTATTTCTGTAGAATTGCAAATGTAATCGTGATAAAACAGCTGATACTGAGTTTCAAATGAAATGTTACAACGATAACATAAGTACTTCAAATCAGTTGAATAAAAATTAGAGTTTTCTACATGGTGAATAGCACTAGCGGAGCAGTCGCACTCCCAATCGTCCGCCATGGTCTACTGGCTACTAGACTAAAGTTGTGATCTCTAGTGGTTGTCTCAATTCAATACAAGCACTAGCTATTCTAAACTGATATCTTGGGTTAACGGATAAAACTAGTCCAACCTTAGCCTTCTTCCAAGCCTCTTAAATACTTTTTTCTTTACTCAGCTCACTTTTGACAACAATACACTCGTCTTTATAACAAAGTTTTACGCATATTTTAATATTGAATAGTTTACCATGCATGCTTTTTGTCAATTATTTCAATTGAATGTCTACAAGCGTGAAAGAAACATACTAATGCTGTAATTTTAGCATTATGTAGGTTAAGCTGATAGTGTACGTTGTATTTATCCTCATAGCCAATGTTGAAGTTGAAGGGAGGTGGAGATGAATCTTGCGTAAGAAAGTTGTGAAAAAGTAATTGATACTGTCCTTCATAATCCTCACTACAGGACCAGGGTAACCGCGATAGATTGCGTGTATACATGCAGTCACACATTAAAACGACTTCAGGTGAGTGTCCACCATTCGTTAAATATGTTTATTTTACGGTTTACGTTTTCAACCTCAACTTTTACACTTTCAATCTTATCAGTGCATTGTTGGATGATGTAATGCTTTGCATTTTGCCATGCAGCTTCAACATTTTCAGCGTCAAGTGTTGTAAAGGTTGTCCATCCCTTAGAGCTTATTAAAGAAATTTTAACCGGAAATGAGCTTTTAATATCAAGTTCTTTATCGAGTTGTTGCACTGCTTCTAAACAGCCGTAGAACAAAAATGATGGCGAAATAATTTCCACTCGATCTAAATTTAGATAATAATGAGTTTGCCTGTCACCAGTGTAAGATATTTTAAAATACACGACACCTAAAATTGGTTCAGAAACTTTTGGTGGAGCTAGCTGAGAAATAAAAGTCTGAAAACGTGAATGGGAGTATCGTATTGAATCAAGCTTTTGTACGTATGTAGCCATCGTCTTCAAGCTTCGACAACCAACTGTGTTCAAAAATCTGATGATTGGTTACCTGATCATCATTGTTTTCAAGAAATTCATATTTTCATCAAATTTCATGACTTTTCATGATTTTCTGTATCAAGCACACCTGTGTCAAATATAATTGTTTTTTACCAGGTGGCAGCGCAAACTATCAGTACTATGCTGAATTACTTGAATGAAATCAAATGGTGTATACATTTTGCTTGTTTAAAACAAAAAGTCCTCCAGGCATACTGATTACTAGTGTAAGCTTTTTCCACTCACATCCATAATATCAGTCTTACATCATCATTTGAGATGGACGGATATCTGGATTTAGTGGAAGTCAAACCAGTTTTGGATCAATCTGATCCACTACCTGAAACTGCATTTGAGCACTTGCTTAACTTTTTGGTGCCAGACTTTCAATCAATGTGATGTTGCGACACTTAATAGTGCACAAGAAGTGTTGCAACCCGACAGATTTCACTTACAAATGGAGCTACAAAAGTTGCACACTGATCGGCAGCTGTTAGAAAGTGAGCGTGAGCTGTTACGTGCAGAGAAAGTGTCGCATGCTCATGCCAAGAAGGAGCTTGAATATGCATATAGAGAATTCAACGAAGTATCAAACAAGAATGGGTGTGAGAAACGTGCATTTTATGAGGAGGTTGAGGTTGCCCGCAAATCAATTGAATCCGGATTTGCCGAATTGGAGGATGGTACTCGAAAACTTTCTTCAAGTTTTCAACTACTCCACACAAAGCAGCGCAACTTGTAGAGGCAGCGTCAATTACTCGCTAAAGAAAGTGTTCGCTACCGTTGTAAGTGTGTATATTTCCAAAATCTATTTTCCATAAACTAATAATGTGTTTAATTTTTTTGCAGACGGACGAGTTCTCAATGCTGAATAAGACAATTACAAACCTAAAAAACACACTTTGTTCACAATTTTTTAATTGCACACCTCATCTCACGCAAGTGTATCATGTCTTTCGCATTCTTGAAATACTCATGCACATACGTTATCATAATGCCCCGTCTACGCACCTGTCTTTACATACAAGTATACATGTTTTGACTACTCGTAGAGTTCTTTGGTGTAAACCAGTTCCATAATTCATTATTTAATACATGTAAATTACCCTCAAGCATAAACATACACGCATTCTTTAAATATTCAATGAATACGTTGATATAATGCTCCGTGCATACACCACTCACTTGCTTTGAAGTGTTCACGAAATGCAAACCATGCAATTTGCTACTTGGTGCACGCGTAAAAGCATTTCATACCCGCAGCTGGCATTATGTAGATTTTTTATGCAATTTACACGTTATTGATTGCCAAGAAGAGATGTTTTCGAGTATGCATAGTGATACACGCATTGACGGGTGCATTCCAGCAAGAATTAATTATTATCATGTTTCACTTTTTTTCACACACCTGTCATTATGTAAATTATGCAACCTTGTTTCACTACGTCACGCACCTGTCATTACGTCAATTTTAATGCGATTCACACGTAATTGATTGTTAGTTTATTGTCAATGATGCACGACATCATGGGTGCATTCCAGCAAGTATCATCATGTTTCATTATGCAATTTTCCACCCACCTGTCATTATGTAGATTTATCGGATTTTTATGCAACCACTTATCATAATTACACACCTCCGAGCATGACTACATGCCTTACAACATGATTACACCAGTCAATTACCCTGTCATTTTCAGGTTTTTCGATTTTTCGGCACTTTGACCTTAATTGGTCAATTAACTAATTGCTTTTTAATTATCGTGCAGTGGGTCCATCACTACACCACTACTATAAACCAATAATCTTATGCTACTACAACCAACTGTAAATAGTGAATCGGACAATGTATATATACGCACTCACTATAATTTTTAATTTATGATTTTGCAGGTGACATAATGCAGGGGCTTTCGACGTGTTCCGGGATTTGCGAAAGCATCATCCAGGAAAGGACTACAAAAAGGTACACCTAAATTCCTTCAACAACAGCCTGGTAATGATGAGGGACATCAGAAAACTACTTTCGTCCTAACGGACACCCCTACTTAGATCCCGGACACAGATGTATATATCAAGAAGACAAACCAGATAAAATCTGACGGCTTTATGGACGGACTCATGGTTAAATATACAAAAAAATACTCAACGATTTTGGACACACTGCGAATCGTTCCGTTTAGAAGAAATACTGCCTTGGGAAATGGTTTACATAATGACATTGTTTGTTTTCTTTAAACAAATTGGACTTATTCATATTACAAATAGGAAAGCCAAGATCTACAAGCTGACTACAAACGAATAACGAATCAAGTGGTGTTATCAATAGATTTTTATCAGATGTATCTAAACGGGACATCATCATATACGATATATCCAATACGAAACACTGTCTCACGCTATTGTACAATAAACCCAGGACAACTACAGTCGCTTATCATGGCTAAAAAGAACAAATCATACTATAGTGTACATGATACAGTTGATCATTACAAAGGACAATCACACAAATTACATGTATTCCCTTAATTTTAAGGCTTTCAACTGATAGAATATGTCGCATGCATCCACAAAAATAGATTTCATTGAAGATCCTGTGATAAGAAAAAATACCATCATGAAGTCAACGGATTTGGATAATATGTACCGGAACCTATTGAACGAAACAAAGAACCCTGCGTCATTTCCTCCTGCAATAGACTACATTAGAAAGGTATACAGTCGCCATATTGTTACGAATTCACATTACGTTCTTCATTCGGGAATGCAGATACTTTAGTAGAGTCCATAGCAACACTCCTCAAAGGGAATGAGCCGTTTTTTGGCAAAATGGAACTGCTGGTGGATGGCCACGAATATGATTATTAAACCAAAAACTCTGCGAGAAAAGACAAACTCCAAAAAATGCCAAAAAGATACGCACCACAGCCTCACAGAAATGTGAATGTTTTCACAACATCTGCCAAGGGCCAGCAAATCGACTGGTTCAAGTGACCATTGATACGAGAACGTAAGCCTAAACATTATATGGCATCTTGGAAAGTTTTCATCTGCTCAAAAGAGAAAATTATGGCACACCGACCAGACAACGTTATTGAGAAAAATACATTCAAAGCGAAATACACTTCTGCAAAACGTAGCAGTCTAGAAATCATCTTGGAATCACATATGGAATCAATCGTAACGCCAAATGTACGCATCAAACACTCAATTTTATATGCAAAGTACATCACGTTCCTTACTTTTGTATTCATTCTTCTAATTTCTTTCTCATTAATCACAAATAGCTAACACAGTTCGCGCCCGAAAGATCACGTGAGCGCGGCAATATAAAGGAACTGTGACAAACTATTCAAATTACTTCCCACAGAAGATGAAGCAATACACTGTCTACAAGCAGTGCATACAAATGATAGAGAACCAAAATTCTCCACAATATGTCAAATTATCCACGCATCCTTTTGTGGGTTTAAACCAACCCGTGGCATCAAAGAGCCACTTTGGAATTTTCGTCTAGCAGAACAATCCATATGCAAGTTTGACAATGACAATTTTTCCAGTTCATGCCTATTGGAATAGAAACGCTTACAAAAATAGGACTTCAAGACAAATTTGCATGTAAAACCATAACATCGTTTCGCGGAAACACATTTTTCATGTCCATTTCACGTGCAATTATCAAATTTCGCTCATACCACTTCCACCTTAGACTCCTAGCGGTGTATGTGATTTGCAAAAATGCAGAGTCGCTTTAGTCTCTACATTCAAGGAGTGTGAAAGGTGATGAACTATCACTAAAGTCTCCGTTATTTGCAGCTCTAATACACGCGAATGCTGCAATTAACAAAGTTGACGACTTGTCATTGTACGTAGTATGCCCATCGACAGAACGACGTATTGGGACAATTTCTTCTCAAATTTACACATTTACTCCAAGAATGGGATTTCAATAAACCAATAATCAAAGTGTACGGTGTCGACATAAGTCATTCATGTGGGTATCGGATTTACCTAATGATAGGCTGCAGCTCAGTCACGCTGCTCCTCAATTCCAACAAAAACATTCGCATTATTCCGTCAAGTACTCAGAGCATCATACAATCGGAAGTGATTGGTGAAATTAGTTCAAAACTAGTAGATAGCCACTACGATGGCATTCTAGACTTAAAGGATGTGAATGTAGGAATAGAAGGATGGCTTGCGCATAACATGAACTCTAAAGCTGGAAGCTTTAGAGTCATAGACTCACAGCTGAACATGAATCTATACCCACTTTCCGCAATCCGTCATCATGGCAAGAATCACACAATGAATAAAACCCATCTCTGCTTTAGTTTTTTCAATGCTTAGCTCCAAGTAGCGTCGTTGTCAACATAGATATACCACTAGAGATAAATAAGAAGATGAAGACAATCCTACCACCACTAGGCGTAAACAGTACAAATTTTAACTTACGATACCTCGTTAGCAAACGGATACAGTCATATCGTCTCGTTGTGAAATCATAGTAAAGACCCATACGAGTTTGACAATGCACAGAGGGAATATGGCCAAAATTTTGTGACAGTGCTTGTGCTTCACATATGTTATACAACATAAAATTTGATGAAGATTGATATGTTACATGGCATGTCAAAGTGTCCATGGCGGCTCACAGAAAGTGTCAAAAATGCATTTATTGCACTTGAAACCAATCAAATACAATCAATAAGTGTTTCGACATTTAATAATAATCTATACTACATGTTTACCGGTGAATCTATTGAGATTACCCAGCTCTGATATCGTGATTACGTCATAATTTCACCTGAACTTTAAATCGCATTTTTGCCCAACTCCCGTACTTTCCGCAAATTCTGTCTTTTCAGGGCCTTTTACCCCAAGGTGTCTATTATATCATGTTTCAGAACCTGAGGAATGTTTGGGAGTTCGTCATACTGTCGATTTAAAAAAAATAAAAAAACAGTAATTTTGTAATAACTGTTAAATGATCTAACATTTCAACATGAAACTTGGGGCACATTTGCTGCTCATATAGATTATAATTACCGTGCGGTTAACTTTCAATATTAAAAAGCCCGAAATTTATAAAAGAATATTTTTGAAATCTGACCCATCATCTTTGACCTGACATTGTGAGCCTCCATGGACACTTTGACATGCCATGTAACATATCAATCCTTATCAAATTTTATGTTGTATAACATATGTGAAGCACAGCCATGTCACAAAAATTTGGCCATATGCCCTCTGTGCAATGATATGAACAAACTGCTCACAGTCCAGTCCAGAAACATAATGAGTCCAGATAATACAGACTTATTTGGGAGTACTGTTCTCTGCATACCCTTAGTAAGATTTACAGCATGAATTTTGTCAACCGTTATCCTATAAAATAAGCTCATGCAATAATTGTGAATAAAATTTTATTTTCAAATAGATCAGAAAACAACTGCACAAACCCGAATGCAAGTGACAGAGACACGTCCAGCACAAGTGACATCCTTACATGTAGCGTCACACATAAATGTAGAGAGATCACATACCAAACAACCAATGTATATTAGACTAATCAAACCAGATCAAAGTGGCAGCCAACGAGGCACCCCACAACCAACCCATATAATAAATAGCACTCTTCCTGTTGTCATCCAATCACCTCAATCTGTGCATCCGGATGCTCATTTGCATCAATGTATTGATTCTGTTCCTCTGTCATCGTGGATCTCTGCCGTTGATTTTCACGTCCGAAATCAAGATGTAAGGGCAAACTAAATGGAAAAGCAGAAAGACAAAAACTGCGATGCATGCAGCCGATTGGGTTTAAGAGGGGAAGGTTTTTCTATTTAAAACGAGAATCTGTTTTGGAGATAAATGATACAATTCTGAATGCAACCATTACGCTACTGCTTAATAAAATCTGCACGGTACTGCTAGATTTCTTTACTCCCACTGATATTGCTGTTTTAAATAGATTTACTAAATATGTATTAGGAAACTTATATGAACAAATATATGCTAAATATATAAATCTACATATCGATATTGTATTTGAATCGCTCAGACAAAATATAATCAGTTGGCATCAATATTTTCAGCTATGGAACAAGGCTTATGACATCTTGTGGAAGCGAAATTATTAGTTCAATTAAATTGCTTACTACAAAGAAGTATTGTGGTAACCTAACCCAGGGTTACCATTCCTTGCTTAACCATCTGTTTAACCGTAACAGTAATTTCTAAAACTAGCAACAATCCAAGCTAATGAAAACAGGGATTCCAGTAACAGCAAAGGTTCCAATAAATGCTGATAATTTTGTAGGAGTTTCCTCTTCGCTATTCTTAGTGCTGGTTTTCAACGACAGGTAACTGTAGAGGCTCCCGTTGCTCATACCAAATCGTCTAAAGACGTTGAGTCGTTTGATCTCATTAAAAATCTTTACATAATTGATGCCTCGATTCAACTTAGCATAGATCCAGCCTGAACAATGGGCACCCCAAAAATTATAAACCGAAGACGTAGTAAAGTTCAATTGACGCATCGTCCACAATTTTAGTCCATTGAAGAATGGTGTTTGTTTTGGCAAAACATGTGTCAGCCTATTTTGCTCTTGGAACGCCAAGCTCCATTTTCCAAACACACCTGTCCTCGCACATAACTGCAAATCTTTCAAATATCCCTTCTTGTACATGAGCGCTAGCGGTCCAAAACATTCTGACTGTTTTTGTACTGTAGGCAGTAATATCAAGTGTATAGTTCAATATACGTTTGCGATTTTCCCTTCAGAAACATTTTGGACAGTTTGAATGTATACGTCACTTTAATGAAATATGACTGCAGGAGAGCTGAAGATAAAACCTGTCCTTCTTATGGTCTCTTGAGTTTTCAATTAAGTTATACATTTCGTCTCGATAGAAATTCAGCAGAGTAGGTCAAACTTTGTATTATTAAATACCTCCTCAATAGATTTTGGATAATCTTCGAGTTCTTGTTCAACTGTCATGAAAGAGTACAGCGAAGAATTGTAAAAATTTCGCAACAATATTGCGGCAAATATCCACAGAAATTTTAACATATTACTAAAAAAATGGCTTTGTCTATTATAATCTAACTCCTGTTCGAATGTGGCTGAATACATCCAAAATAACACCTGGCTCACATTACCCCGCTCTGTTAGAATTAGGCAGACTGCAACAAAAAACATGGTGACCCCCATCCACATCCAAATATAGACACTAAAAGGAACAAGAAAGGCAAAAAGATTTGCGTCCAGAAAGTGCATTTTAGGAAAGACAATTTGAAGCTTGTAGTCGGTTTGTGTTTGGATCAAAGGAAGTACATGATGCGCATATCCAATTGAGCAAGGCTTTAAACTAAAGCCGAATTCATAAACATAATAGTAAACACAGCTTTCAAAATTTGAACAGTTTGTTTGTCGAAAAAATTCTCTGTAAACTTCCACAGTTTCGTCAATTTCACTAAGCATCCAATCTTGTAAGGTACGAACTTCAAAGCGCAAATTTAAATGGAGGTTTTGCCAATATAATAGCAGGACTTGGAATGAAATCGATGAGCTTTGGGGTATCTCCTGCAGTGTTACGTTGTAAGTATTTCGATCACGGAAATTACCGGAATACCGTTTGAATATATGTTTACAAGCAAAACAGCCAATGGTCACGGAATAGTCATCCAAATTCACAAATAATAAAAGAGCTGCGCTGTATTCGGCTACAATATTCATATTTGCAGTATCATTACTTGCTAAAAGTGAGCTTGCAAATGGTGTTAGTATTACACTTGGAATTTTAACTATCCAGTCGGAGAAAGGGTAATGAGGACCGGGTGAAAATTGAAATAACCAGTGCCCCACATTTTGTGACGGAAAAGCAGAGTCAGAAACAACAAAAAGGCCGTCAACGGTAAATTTTCTACTTCTGAATGCGCTACGGTGCGTGGAGAACATTTTTTTAATGTTGTTTTCTCGAAAAATCTTTTCGCAATAGTCACGCGAGTCTGAACATTCCTGTTTTTGTAAAAAGTTGTAATCAAAAGTAATTAAAACACAGCTAATAGTGAGGCAATGAAGAAATATTGTTTTGGTTAAAGTATGGTATTCCTCCCACATGAACTGAACTGTGGAATCTCTAAACTGATGCATTAGAGCAGTCTGCGTTTGCTCAAAGGTAGAACTCTCTACATCTACTTCCATTGTTTACTACAATAGCTTAAATGGAATTTAGGATTTTGAATTGCGTTTTTTGTGGTATACCTAAATACCTAATTCACCCCGCTCAATTACCTAGAATTTTCAAGGTTAAGGATTGCTGAAAAAGGGTTTACATTTGTGAAATTTTTAAAACTTAAACAATCACAGAAACATGGCGTAGTTGTTAGGAAATATGTGCCTACTACGGTTCTACTGGCAGATTCGATTAGCAACTAAACGCTTATATTTTTTGTGGGAGTATTTGTGATTCTGAGAAATTGGTACGCTGATACCATGCCATTGAATCTTTTATGGTGTTTGAATCGTAGGCAAGCGGACACATTTACGTCAATAGGAATTGGCTTTTAAAAAGGTGATTATTTTGGAACCACTGGTTGAAAAAATTAAATTCAATAATATTAACTTCAAGTATAATTCAAATATTTACCTTGTTACACATGATCAAGGAAGCCAAACTTTTTTACAAATTTTCTCAATCTTTTTTGTGATCAAACATATACGTTTACTGTCAATCTATAATGGAGTATTTTTGTAGAAATTTCAAGATTTAAACAAACAAGCAAATAATCATATTTTCAAATTTAAAAAATGTCTTGAACATAAATTACAGTTGATTGTTCTTGAATGAATTTTAAATCCCGATGAGGAGACGTTCTTACGTCGAAAAAAGATAAGTGTAGCATTTAAACTTATTGAATAAATAAATTGTAATTACTTATCTTTCTTTCGGACGTAAGAACGTCTCCCATCATCGGGATTTAAAATTCATTCAAGAACAATCAACTGTAATTTATGTTCAAGACATTTTTTAAATTTGAAAATATGATTATTTGCTTGTTTGTTTAAATCTTGAAATTTCTACAAAAATACTCCATTATAGATTGACAGTAAAACGTATATTTTGATCACAAAAAAGATTGAGAAAATTTGTAAAAAAGTTTGGCTTCCTTGATCATGTGTAACAAGGTAATATTTGAATTATACTTGAAGTTAATATTATTGAATTTAATTTTTTCAACCAGTGGTTCCAAAATAATCACCTTTTTTAAAAGCCAATTCCTATTGACGTAAATGTGTCCGCTTGCCTACGATTCAAACACCATAAAAGATTCAATGCATGGTATCAGCGTACCAATTTCTCAGAATCACAAATACTCCCACAAAAAATATAAGCGTTTAGTTGCTAATCGAATCTGCCAGTAGAACCTCGTAGTAGGCACATATTTCCTAACAACTACGCCATGTTTCTGTGATTGTTTAAGTTTTAAAAATTTCACAAATGTAAACCCTTTTTCAGCAATCCTTAACCTTGAAAATTCTAGGTAATTGAGCGGGGTGAATTAGGTATTTAGGTATACCACAAAAAACGCAATTCAAAAATCCTAAATTCCATTTAAGCTATTGTAGTAAACAATGGAAGTAGATGTAGAGAGTTCTACCTTTGAGCAAACGCAGACTGCTCTAATGCATCAGTTTAGAGATTCCACAGTTCAGTTCATGTGGGAGGAATACCATACTTTAACCAAAACAATATTCTTCATTGCCTCACTATTAGCTGTGTTTTAATTACTTTTGATTACAACTTTTTTACAAAAACAGGAATGTTCAGACTCGCGTGACTATTGCGAAAGATTTTCGAGAAAACAACATTAAAAAATGTTCTCCACGCACCGTAGCGCATTCAGAAGTAGAAAATTTACCGTTGACGGCCTTTTTTGTTGTTTCTGACTCTGCTTTTCCGTCACAAAATGTGGGGCACTGGTTATTTCAATTTTCACCCGGTCCTCATTACCCTTTCTCCGACTGGATAGTTAAAATTCCAAGTGTAATACTAACACCATTTGCAAGCTCACTTTTAGCAAGTAATGATACTGCAAATATGAATATTGTAGCCGAATACAGCGCAGCTCTTTTATTATTTGTGAATTTGGATGACTATTCCGTGACCATTGGCTGTTTTGCTTGTAAACATATATTCAAACGGTATTCCGGTAATTTCCGTGATCGAAATACTTACAACGTAACACTGCAGGAGATACCCCAAAGCTCATCGATTTCATTCCAAGTCCTGCTATTATATTGGCAAAACCTCCATTTAAATTTGCGCTTTGAAGTTCGTACCTTACAAGATTGGATGCTTAGTGAAATTGACGAAACTGTGGAAGTTTACAGAGAATTTTTTCGACAAACAAACTGTTCAAATTTTGAAAGCTGTGTTTACTATTATGTTTATGAATTCGGCTTTAGTTTAAAGCCTTGCTCAATTGGATATGCGCATCATGTACTTCCTTTGATCAAACACAAACCGACTACAAGCTTCAAATTGTCTTTCCTAAAATGCACTTTCTGGACGCAAATCTTTTTGCCTTTCTTGTTCCTTTTAGTGTCTATATTTGGATGTGGATGGGGTCACCATGTTTTTTGTTGCAGTCTGCCTAATTCTAACAGAGCGGGGTAATGTGAGCCAGGTGTTATTTTGGATGTATTCAGCCACATTCGAACAGGAGTTAGATTATAATAGACAAAGCCATTTTTTTTAGTAATATGTTAAAATTTCTGTGGATATTTGCCGCAATATTGTTGCGAAATTTTTACAATTCTTCGCTGTACTCTTTCATGACAGTTGAACAAGAACTCGAAGATTATCCAAAATCTATTGAGGAGGTATTTAATAATACAAAGTTTGACCTACTCCTGCTGAATTTCTATCGAGACGAAATGTATAACTTAATTGAAAACTCAAGAGACCATAAGAAGGACAGGTTTTATCTTCAGCTACTCCTGCAGTCATATTTCATTAAAGGTGACGTATACATTCAAACTGTCCAAAATGTTTCTGAAGGGAAAATCGCAAACGTATTGAACTATACACTTGATATTACTGCCTACAGTACAAAAACAGTCAGAATGTTTTGGACCGCTAGCGCTCATGTACAAGAAGGGATATTTGAAAGATTTGCAGTTATGTGCGAGGACAGGTGTGTTGGAAAATGGAGCTTGGCGTTCCAAGAGCAAAATAGGCTGACACATGTTTTGCCAAAACAAACACCATTCTTCAATGGACTAAAATTGTGGACGATGCGTCAATTGAACTTTACTACGTCTTCGGTTTATAATTTTTGGGGTGCCATTGTTCAGGCTGGGATCTATGCTAAGTTGAATCGAGGCCATCAATTATGTAAAGATTTTAATGAGATCAAACGACTCAACGTCTTTAGACGATTTGGTATGAGCAACGGAGCCTCTACAGTTACCTGTCGTTGAAAACCAGCACTAAGAATAGCGAAGAGGAAACTCCTACAAAATTATCAGCATTTATTGGAACCTTTGCTGTTACTGGAATCCTGTTTTCATTAGCTTGGATTGTGCTAGTTTTAGAAATTACTGTTACGGTTTGCAACAGATGGTTAAGCAAGGAATGGTAACCCTGGGTTAGGTTACCACAATACTTCTTTGTAGTAAGCAATTTAATTGAACTAATAATTTCGCTTCCACAAGATGTCATAAGCCTTGTTCCATAGCTGAAAATATTGATGCCAACTGATTATATTTTGTCTGAGCGATTCAAATACAATATCGATATGTAGATTTATATATTTAGCATATATTTGTTCATATAAGTTTTCCTAATACATATTTAGTAAATCTATTTAAAACAGCAATATCAGTGGGAGTAAAGAAATCTAGCAGTACCGGGGCAGATTTTATTAAGCAGTAGCGTAATGGTTTGCATTCAGAATTGTATCATTTATCTCCAAAAACAGATTCTCGTTTAAATAGAAAAACCTTCCCTCTTAAACCCAATCGGCTGCATGCATCGCAGTTTTTTGTCTTTCTGCTTTTCCATTTAGTTTTGCCCTTACATCTTGATTTCGGACGTGAAAATCAACGGCAGAGATCCACGATGACAGAGGAACAGAATCAATACATTGATGCAAATGAGGCATCCGGATGCACAGATTGAGGTGATTGGATG
>LJIJ01002205.1:0-29940 GCA_001718145.1 Orchesella cincta
ATATGAACTTTTACAGTATAAAAAGTTGAACACACTTAAATAAAAATTGGAAAACTTGATATGAAAATCTTTGATTTGAAATTGAAAATTTTCAAGCGGGGAACTGCCAGCATAATGTAAACGGGGAATTTAGCAGTGTTGTTGCAACGGTGTAGTTTTATATTTCGAAAGTTATTAAGATATGTATAACATATAGTCAACAATAAAGCTGGAAAGGAGAAAATAAGCACGATATTTCAAAGAGGGGAAGTAAAAGTATGCAATACAATTATAGTAGAGAAAGCCTTAAACTGAGCAAAACAGCTTGGTCGATGTTGACAGTCCCCATCACAGAGTTAAAACGGGCAAGGTTGTGTGTGCCTGGATGTGTGACCGTTTAGCCGACTTCGCTTGCTAAAAAAACTCGGTTTTAGTACAGGTATGTATCCTCTAGTACCGAAACAAAAAGATACAAGAAAAGTGATATCGCACTAGAGGATCTTCAGAGTATGAGTATCCCTTCTCTGGAGATGGATTCTAAAAATATAGTGTGTAGCACCTAGTGAGCCGTAGATTGTTCAGAACGACTTGTATTTTAGTATTTTTAACCAAAACAGTTCACGCCATGCACGTACCATGTTCGTACCATGCTCAGGTATAAAAAGGCTGAGCTTCTTGTATTTTATTTCACTCATTCTTTTCCGTAAGACGTTACGCTGCTCGAGTAGATATTTCAAGCATCAAATTTCCCAAAGTACATTTCATTTGACGATAAAAATTTAGCTCTTTTCAAAGTATACCTTGCCTTGTAGTTCAGCTTGTTTTATTCCTATTCATTCACGCCTATACGCAAACTCACCACCTCATAATTCCAAAGTCATTGAATTACTATCTTTTCCAAACTAAAACTTACTCTCAGCTCTAAACAAGATTATCTAAGGAGACAGGCAACAATGGAAGAAAAGACCGATAAAGAGGACTGAACAGTGTCAGACTATAAAGGGAATTTTAACTTTTAACTTTAATTGAGTAAAACTTGCCAAGCGTAATGTTTAACAAACGTTGGCTTATTTAAAATTAGGAAGCTGTGCAATCGGAGAAAAATATTCAATCATTATTAGATTAAGCAGTCACTTATTTATCGTAAAAACCGCAATGTCAAAAAGCAGTACAAATTAAAAGTTGGAAAAATAGAAACGGGTGCTGTGGGAGGTTTTTGACAGAGGGAGTTTTTGGGTTCGACAATAGAAAGCACCATTGCATAACACATAACTTACCTAATGACAACTCTCGATGTGGAACGCGAAATCGCCTGTCGATCAAGTTGCCGCTGCAAGCTGAAAAATATAGTAATGCGGTTCTTAAGTCACAAAAGGTTACCAATTTTCATTTAAATGCGTACTGCAGTTCTATTTAAGAAAAATGACAATTTAGGTGCAGCCATGCAACAAAGTGGTTCATTTATCATTTTGCTACTTCTCTTTGTGTGAATGTTTAACTCGGGTACAATAACTTTTAGACATTTAAATTTTCACCCCTTTTTTAAATCGACACCAATCAATAACATAGGTCTACAAAATATATTTGATGGATTTTGTAGATCGGTCATGTCAAGAACACAAAGACCTTTTTCTATACCATACATATTGTATATTTGTCTCTTATAGCTTATTATTATTAAAGAGAACGAAGTTAGACTTTACCATTTACGTTATATTTAAACCTACTTACAAGGAAAGGTCTTGAGGTGCCGTTCAAGATAAGCGTATTCATTAGTCGTTGCTAGTGTAAAAAACTACGTTGAAAATGATGGTAATAACCGTTTTTTGTAAAATTCACTTTTGGAATTACTACGAACGAAAAACTGGGCAAACTTTTGTGCTATATAGATGGTTTTCCACGAACAGGTATGAGAGGCATCAGCAGTTATTAGAAAGTTAATACACACGTCACATTTCTGCATGTACTTAAACTTACAAGAAATACCAAATTTTTTCCGTTATAATAAGTTGAGTAATCGGTTTGTGTAAGTTGAGGTATAACGGCAGTAATACAGAATGGAACAGGCGTAACAGATCAAAAAGCAACAAAGTGTAGCAAGATTATTTAAAAGAGCCAGTTTTGTAAAATAGCTGCAATAATATTGTAATAATAATTAATTAAATAGATTAAATAGATTTATGAAGATATATCAGACATTTTAAAAGAGGAGCACATAACGTTTCGTGATACTTCATAAAAAAATGGAATTATTAATTTCCTTGAATTTTTCCGTGCCTTTCTGATTTCAATATAACCAATCAAAAATCCGGAGACGAATGTTTTTAAGTACACATCTGCCAATTTTTAGTACAACCAGTGAATAGCAAAAAGATTGCTTCCGTCGAAAGACAAAACGGTCGCATGCCAAAGAACTAAATAAATGCTTTCTCGATTAGAGTTTGCATTTGGATGAGTCCTGTTTTGTCGGCCGCCGAAAATGACGTGGATCATAATTATTTGTGGGGCTCATGCTGATTACAATTTATTGGATTGTCCCAGCAAGTTTCATCAATTCTATATCATTGGCTTATATTGTGTTGAGTGGCTTTGTTTTTGATAATAAAATGTAATAAACTGTATGATTGTTGTATTTTCATTTTGTCACTTTTCTAGTTCGAATTAATTAGAGTACATAAAACCACACACAGGTCAGAGTTAGTTTATATTGGCAGAATGAAAGAGCTTGTATGTATCATGATTTACTTTTAGAAGGCTTAATTCAGTTATGACTCGAACTCCACTTAATCATATACAATACATATATAATATCAGTATGTAGTGCTTTTAAATTGATAATATACTCGTCAGTGTTACATTTTCTGCGGCCGACAAAACAGGACTCATCCAAATGCAAACTCTAATCGAGAAAGCATTTATTTAGTTCTTTGGCATGCGACCGTTTCTTTCGACGAAGCAACTTTTTGCTATTCACTGGTTTGGGTCTTTTTTCATGGTTTTTTGCTGTTATCTTTAAGTATATATACTGCATTTACACTGCCACGATTGATTATTTTATGTCATATTTTTAATGAATAACTTACATAGCTATAGCATATATACATAGTTGTACGAGTGTAGAGTATAGCAGTAGAATGTTTGCCGGAAATAGTTTTGGAATTGGCTAATTTTAGATGAACAATGTGACTTTAGTTTGCTTTCCTTAACTCCGAAATATATGAAAAGCTCGTTGGTTAAGCAATTTTTTTCACATCTTCACCCATGTAGGTTTGAACCTGATACGGTCAGGTTGGAAACATTTTGCTATGTATGCGTATATATATTATGAGCATCTAAAGATATCATCACTTGATGTTGGATATTATGCAGAAAATCTCAATGGAGATTATAAAGTTCATTGGAGCATTCGTATTATCCAACAACATTGCATACATGCATATCCAATAATGCATGCATTATACATGTAACCGAATGCTTTAGAATTCCAGTGTATGTGCTCATTAATTGTGAAAAGCGCTTTGCCTAGATGAACACTTGTGTGTTTATATGCTTCATGATACCCCCTGGAAGCATCATTCGTCTCGGGTTTGGTGAATTTCTTCTCCAGTCTCTACTTACGATGAGTCAAACCCGACAGGGTCAGTGTGGAAACAGTATAATTAATTATGGAAAAAATTCTACTAGGTATTTAACGATGTTTGAAATTGGATATTAAGCAGAATGAGCATAATCATTTATTGGTTTTCGCTTGATGTCAGTAGGTGCTACCGTTTGGGTTGTGATACATTTTGAATTATCTGAGCAGTGGAGTCATTCCATATCAGTCTTCAACTGACTGCCCATTTGGAACCAAGGGTTTCCAAATTGAATCAACATGCGAAGCATGTTGATATGACAGTTTGTTTTGTCTTCCAAAAATCCAATAACCGTCATAAGTTTAGTTAACCATTCTTGGCAAACAAACCATAGAAAGCTATCATTTTTTAGTTCCACCCACGATTAACTCTGACTACCAATCGATTAAAACAGATGTAGGTCATTTGTAGAGATGTTCAGGGACGGTCATTCACATTGACTTGTTGATTTGTAACAGTGAAGCATAAGTTTATTGTCTGCTCACTTTGCAAATCATTCGATTTGTTGATGACTGTCAGCAGTTGTCTTGAAGCACCTACCTAATGTCAAAATTATTTCCATTAGAGAAAAGTATTTTAGTGGCGGTATACTAGAACAGCGATTCTTAATAAAACCAGGTATACTGTTCCTCCTGCAATGTTTACGTGGTCAAAGACAATGGCACATTTATAATTGACATTTCTTATTTTAATATGACTACTCCACCATGCTTTATGTTTCTTCATTTAGAATCCTTAATGCTCAGAATGCTATTAACAATGTAACTTTACGAACTAAAGTTATAAGTTATAACTAGCTGATTCTTAAAAACATTTTAGCTATAAGTTGTTGTTTTTATTACTCCATTATAAAGTTCAAATTTTAAAAGTATGTGGAAAAGCGCAAGTAATTTATGACGGTTGCAAATTCGGCATAATAAATATTAATACCTATCTCATCTTACTACTCTGTCATGCGTTTGTGAATAACATGTTTATGTTGCCCATAGGATGACGTAGACAGAAGCATTCAACCATTTGTTTGTTACCATTACACAGAAAAACAAATTAAAATTTATGTTTTAAGATTTCAAGCGTTAATTTTTAAGGACAATAGTTGTATGAGATGGGTTCATCCGGTTTACTGTTATTTAATGTTTCAACATTCGGATGTTAATTTGTTGCCCAGAATCACCTGAACTAGTTTCATATTACTACTAATATTCACTTGCAGACGAGAAATGTTTTTGGTTCCCTTTACCATCGCAGTATTCCATTATCTATCAAATGGCAACTTTCGAGGTTTCCCCAGTTTTATTCATTCATTTATTAATTTCGCACTTTTACAATACACCGATAATTTTTTCATCTAAAACATGGATACAGAAGCAATTACAGCTCGTTAAACACCACCTTTTCATTGATAAATCCTTTACGCTCGATTGAGCAACAAGAATATTTTTTGCATGTTCGCTTTAGTGAAATATACAATGTCGTAATTTGATACACGTTCTGCCACAAGCTTAAAAGAAATGACTTCCCAAATCCGTCCGGTTTAACAGAAAACAATTGTTTCTAATCTAAACTTTTGTGAGAAATCCAACGCAGCAAACAGAAAATCTAAGAAATGTGGTCATTTTGTAGTAGGGTTAGGGAAATGTAAAAAGACCTTGAAATTGAGGGTGTTTTGGATAAATGTTTTACTGTGAAATTTCTGTAACGCGGTACAGGCTGGCAACAACCATATGATTATACAAGACCATTTTTGGAACGGAATAGCTAATTTTGTTATCCGGCACCTGATAATGATAGATGAACACAGTACGACTTTTACCCTTCACACAAATGTTGACAAAAGTGATGTTGATTTAAAAAAAGATACAACAAAATAGACCGGAGAGAAAGAAGGAAGAAACTATTATGGTATTGATTGCATGGTAAGCTTTAAAAATTGGAAATAATGGTGAGCAAACAAATTGCTCGCAAATGAGGGAAATGGTGATGATGATGATGGTGATTTCAGAAGCAGAAGTATGGGAATAACCACGTGCTATTCTAAAAGTATGAAATGAAGAGTGCACAGATAATTGTTGTTTGTTAATATTTATGTAAATTGGCATGCATTCATGAAAAGATGGATAAGGTCAATGGTCAATACCATCTTGATTGTCGTCTCCAGCAAGTTTACGTCAATTGCTTTGTTGCGTAGTTTAATTAATTCAATTATAATTTTTTCTGTTGAAATGCGGCCGTTTTTGAGATGTTTATTTGGTTACAATATTTTTATTTTTGCTACTTTAAAATATGTATAAGTTTGGCGTTGGTTAATGGTCACAAGTAATTCGATCAAATTTTAAGTAAAGTTAGATGCAAGGTACGGCGTTGCTTAAATTTTTTGTGTAACAAAGTGCAACACGAGTATCAGTTACTAAACCATGTTATCGTGTTTTTGAATAATAAAACATACATAGAAGGACATATCGTCACTGTTTTTTTAATAACGACTAAGGAAAACTATGCTTCATTAGTAAACAGCTAGTATACTTGTGAACACTGTGTAATTGGACCTTGTTGCATGATACTATACTTCAACCTCTTGTTTCTCGACTTCCCAGTCTATTATTCTCTGCTCGTCTGTGGTTATATTTCCATTTTCTTTAAAATATATATACGTTTCATATTATCAGCCAATATCGTAAGACAGTAGGATAATATACCTATATCAATGAAGAGTTTCATACGTGGATGAATGTAGATATTGGTTAAGACTGCGACAGTTTCGTTTTTCATTGGTACATCTATTTCCTATATACATGTTACCAACTGCACCCCAGTGACTGTAATTTCATGATAAGGAGTGCCCAAAGAACAGACTGTGTTTATTGGCTGCAATTTTAATGAGTCAACGCTTTGGGACTAGTGGTTCATTTAAATGCCCATCTCAATAGAATTTAATTCCGTGATGGTAACTCCTTGGCAAATTTCTTTTGGCAGCAAGGAATTTAAATTGCCTGTCTAATTGAGTTTTCAGGCATTTTGACCAAATTTGAAGTCTGATTTCTCAGAAATCTAATATGTGAAAGTTTTAATGTTTATTAATAGAATGCTAAATAAGTCTAGAATCTCTTTGATCGTGTATCCCCAAATTAAACGATGTCTTATATACGGTCAAGTACACCCTTTTCGAAATATTGCAAAATTCTTGTAACGAAATTTGCCCAAAATTTCGATACGCGTATATTTTTTAGTATAAACAATAGGCATGGATTTAAAACAAAGCAACTCCATGATGAATATGGTGAAATTTGATAGAAAAACACAAAAATCATAAATGGAAAATGACTCGGTTGCAGATTTCATTGGAATTGAAAAATCTGCATGAAAATATGCTTTTTTAGGTATGATTTTTGAATTAATTTTTACACTACACAACTAGGCCTGCAAAACTTTAACTTCTTGGGCAAACAGTAATTCGAAATTAACGCACATTTAAGGCCCCCTGCATGTTCCCCAAATGTTGACTCGTTCACAATTATAGCAATCAAACACAGATCCGGTTCTCCTGGGCACCTCCTTAATTTTTGTTGTTTTCTTTTCGCATGAGCTCGTGAAATTAGCCCGTTTTTGTCCACATGCAGTGAAGGAGTAATAAATGAAGTGTTTGTTGTTCAAGCTCAGATCTACATTTGCTGACAGTCAAGAGAAATTGTGGAAGTGTGTTTATCTGGCCTTCAGATTTATTTTGTAAAGAAAACTGTAATTATAATTTTATTTTATGTAGTTTGTTTTAAATAGCTAAGCATGTTGATTTTCTGGAAGAGGAGAAAAGCTGAATGATTTGATTGAAAACATTCGTCAGTGCTTTAAATCCATGATCAATAACTTGAAATCGATTCCTATCCATTAGTTTGTGGTTAAATTTTCCTTTCTTTAAAATAGTTATTCGCGTCACTATCATGACTACACAATGAAGTGTTGAGGTATTCATACCATGATGAATGTAATGGTTGCTACCGAAAGGGATATGCTGTATAGTGCATTCGTTACTCAGTAATCAAGTAAAGATTATAAACCTAATCTGGCAATGAAATTACTTGACACCGTTTATTTTCGCTTAATTTTCCTTCAATTTCGGATGTTTCATGTATTTAGATCAATATTAGTGATGAATGGCTTCAAGATCTCCATTCGTACTGTAATTTTACAGAAACTGCTTTTCTCTTAAATGGTGTCATACCAATTCACTAGAGTGCTCATATGTATGAATAATGGAGGGTGGTAGCATAAGAATACATTCGAAGGACTTCTCATGAACAATGTAATGTTTATTCTTCCGAAAGGCACACAAAGATTACATAAGAAAGAAGTACTTGCTTAGTCACAGCTTTCTACATAGTAGATTTGCCTGATTATTATTGAATTACAGCACCGTTCCATCAAACCTGATTAACTAATAAATTTTACCAGTGTATATATTTTTAATCAAGGCGTAAAAGTGTACCAAAGACAAACTGTTTTCTACCCTAACTTGATTACCATTGTTAACATGTTCCTTTGTCGGCGATTTAAGTTCATTTTTCTGAAAACACCTTGTAATTTGTACGCAGTATTCTGATATTTTTACGTGAGAACATCAACGTAAATAGCGATGCGATGGAAATCATAAGGAAACAGACTAAAAAAATTGTAGCTATTTATTAAATATATTTAACAATGAATAAAGTAATGTACTTCGAAAAATTCTACTGCAACAGTTTCTCACAGAATATATGGGCTTACTATTTATAAAAATTCTTGAGTAAATACGCGCAGTGTTTTGATTCATATCTTCGCACATCTAAAATCAGCACTACTTGCTATTATCCCCGTCCAAATTTATTCGATTTGGTCAGCACATTCGTTTTGAAGAAATATCTCTTGGTTCCCAGCTTTTATTAAATCTTAAATTTTGCATGCCTGGAACTTTGGACAAGCCGTTATAGACTGATTTATTTTATTTCCTGTGGAATATGGAAATGTAAGATCCACAACAAGTTCATCACAAAATGTTTAGCATTACAATTCGTCGTATGAATGTAAAAATTTGATAATGTATTAAAAACTATTGGAACACTATGGAAGACATCAGACTGTGCTTACCTGAATCGATTAGTTCATTTTTGTTACGGAAATGTAATAATACATATATACATATTTAATTCGTATTTCATCGCTTTTATCGTGCATAATAGCGTTTGCGAATGATGAAAGAGGCCAAAAACGATTTCCTCAAACTTCGACTCTCGGTAATTGAGACTCTAACCAAGTTCCAAAAAGCCACACAATTTTGGCGCTCCAGGTATTAAGTAAACTATAAACTTTAATACGCTTTACACATTACATTACGTTGTGGCTTAATTATCGTATCGTCATAATGACTCACCTTATTTCAATTCAGTTTCCTGGAAAAATTTTTTTTGAAATGGCTTTTTACTTTGTATAGAAATAAGCAATGAATGTCTAAGAGTTTCTGAAAACCTTTTGGATCTTTCACAATCAATGCGTTGTATATTCGTCACGGCACAAGTGTTCATGTTTTATCACGTTTCTACTCAACAATTCTGTATTGACAAGCAAAACCAAAACAGGTTGGGTGTCTTTATTGTGGAGATTGGAAAAGTGAAAGGTACTGGAGTTCTTTTCCATCACTGTAAAAGGTTATAGCCATGGTAGACCCAAGTAAAAAGCCTACTCATGTACCCATTTATAAAATCTTCAACAAACTTCAAAGAATTTTAAGTTCTGTTTTTAATGCAGAAGTCCCAAACGTTTTTACTTCGTCTGTTTCCTTCCTGTAATGTTTTGAGAAAGCAGTCGAATGAGCGAACACATTCGTAAGATTTAAAGTGTTAATGTAATTATTAGTAATAGGTAAGCGGCAAGGAGTGTGCACCTACAATCACCAACTTTATTTAAATTTAGTTTTCTGGGATAATATATGATTTAACTATGAAGATATGCACGTTTAATTCAAGCGTTTATGCACATCTCACTTTACTAGTAAAACCAAAAGCATGCAAACAGAGACTCTTGTATTGTTTGTCAGTCATTGCCAGAACGGAGACGTATTGTTTCTCAATAGATGAAGGGATCTACAGTTTATATGCGTTAATTTTATTTCAAATGCCAGTCGTAGAAATACTTGGGATCAATTTATTTATTACATACGGACTGAGCTCAAAACCGTGGAGAGGGCAGGCAATCAAAATTTTTTAGGTAGACATGTATGTTGCAGAACAGGACCTAAAACGGAATCGTACTTCTAAATTCTGTTGAACACTTCGCCAGAAACCTTCGTGACCTTATGCGAACCTTATCCATGAAATGTCGAAAAGAGTTTGGTGGCTTGTAGATTAGGTATTCATCAACTACCATTAATCAATTTACACAACTTTTTCATACCTTTAACGAAAACATATTATTTAAGAGGTAAAATTAATGATAAATGACGTCTCTAAAATCAACAGCATGGTTCACCAAAAAACTTTTCGGGAGAAAGATTTGGTTGTAGGGAGCTGTCTGAGGAGGGTTTTCTATTTTTTTTTATGGCAAGCTTTACTGGATCACTCATCAATGGTGAGCTTAAAAAATATTCTTCTCATTTTAAGTTATCATCATTTTCAAAGACTTTATCGATTTCTTTGGAAAATATTCAAAGAAGGATGTCATACGCGAAATCCGCTGTAGCTTGCAAGATAACATCCAGAACTGCCTCATTTTATCAACCTACCTATAATGTTACTAGGTGTCGATTCACTCAATTTTTTCTTGGGCTGATTTCAAGTAGGGATGGGAGAACGGACTTTCATCATCCAAACATTAAAAGAATGTTCTGGGCATGCCTTCAACTATTACGGAATAGAAACCAAAAAAACTTCATTTTACATGTAATTAGGATTAACCAAAAGAATGTTTTCACGCGTAATGGCCGGGTTATAGCGATTTGGGGATGAGATGATTTTTAAATTTCATTAAATATATTACAGGGGGGTGGTTAATTACTAATAATTGTCAATTTGAACGTATCATGGCCTGGACAGCTAGAATATAAGATCATTGAGTGTCAATACAAATTAAACGATTGGGCTTTTCCCTTGTGATATTGCATAGTGCGTAGGCAGTTACAAAATGTGAATTGAATGCAAAAAGGATGTAGAATTTGGATTTTCTTTTATCTACATAAATTCTAGTTTCTTCATGCTTCACTAGTCTGAATGCAAATGCAATTTAGGTTATTGCAACTTACAGCAAAGGGAACTTAAATTGATATTTTAACCTCTTAGTAACTACGAATAAAGCTCTTGAGATATATGGACTTACAAACTGAAGCCAATTATTATCAACTACCTTCTGATAATCTGCAATATTTAGTTTTATTTAATTTTTACTGTTTGCCGTGAAAATTTGTTCGTTTTGAATTTAAGATTCATTGTGATGCATTTTGTTTTACGACATGAATGCATTTTCATACGAATAATAATTCAACTATCCATACGCAAATTCGAAAAGACTTCGGGACTACTGATTGAAACGATTTCTGCTCTGTGTTTGGACTGCATGCGAAATAATTATAAAAAAAATTAGCTTCATTGATAATTTTTAAAATGCTATTTTATTTCGTGTCCTAAACTCGCTGCATTATTTATTGCTTCTGGAAATAACAACCATTCATACAGAAATATTGTGGAAATTTTTTTACTCGACTACTGAAGTATACGTAGTATGAAAAAGTATTTTTTAAATGTGTCTTCAAAATGATGTTTAGAGGGGTATTGGTGGGGCTCTGTGGTACTTCTACGTTATATTCAAACCCAACGCTGCACTAGAATATGAGTTATTTAATACAGCTAAAAATTATTATGTTGCAGTACATCAGATTCGTTGTACCATATTTATTTGCTGTTACTGATTGTTATTGCACGACTCGGTTTTTGTGCAATAAAAATGCATTATGATTAGATTTATAGATCAAGAATATATAAGTCTGCGGAACATTTCGTGTCCCCAGAGCATTATTGCTATGTGCAAACCAATACCACTCTGAGGCCTAGTTGATCTACGCGGAACGGAATAAAATTTGATTACTATACGTTACAAGAACCGGCCGCTAAAAATGGCATATATACAACCTACATAACATGTTTTATGCTAATCTAAACGAATTTGAAACCATACTATCATTATATATGTTGGGATGAAGCAATATGGTCGCAAAGGATCTAATTTCCGGAACACCTTTTCGGTGGCGTGTGCTTTCCAGAACTTCCAATCTCTGGTGTACCGTTGAAATGACAAGCTATATTCAAACCTTAAATCCTTCAAAAGTTCTTACACCTATTTTGAGTTCATTCGCCACAAAATAAAGCTAAATAACATTGAGATTCCGAAAGAGAATCTCAGGTTTCGTTCCTATATCTAAAACGTTATATAACAGTATTAGAGTGGTTTACCACATCCTAACGCCGAACGCCGTGGACACTTAATACTAACACTACGTTAGTGAAATTTTCAATTGCTACTTATCGTTAAGTACATGATCACATGCGAATTTGCACATTATTAAAATTGCAATAGTAAGTAAGTTAAGTATGTGCCTGACTTTAAAACTTTAAGCAATCATCATCGCAATCCAGCACGTTATTTTACATGTGTTCGTTGTGTTTCTTTAAAATGAGTATGCGTTAGAAATTTCCATCACTGTTATTGTGCAATATCATAGAGGGTATGAAAATCATCACATAATCAAAAATTAGGGGAATAGAGGACGGGTCATGAGTTGAGAGACTAATTTTTATTTCGGTAGTAACAATTTTATTACAGATCCAGGAAAGTTTTAACCAATATAAGCACATCATCATGCTTTACTGAATCTACATCAACGCATGTATAGATATTCTGTAGTTTATGACTAATTATACTATTTTAAATTTTATGTAACCATCGTAAAAATTATACCTGTGAGAGATAATTTACTGTGAATGTATCCTAGTATTCAGTCTTTGGCGGTGTTTCGTAGTCTACATTGAGGTGATATGTGTGTATATTGATCGTTGGATTGATTTTGCAACTTAAATGGTAATTATTAATCAAACTGCCATTACCATATGGGATTCATTTCAAGTAGCCACACACGTTCTTGTTTATAATCATACTGTTTCTACTATCCAAACTAATCGTAAGAAAGATATATTCAAAAATTAAATTTCTCGTCATCGATTGTTAAACTAAATGGGTATAGTGAACGAGAAACTTAAACAGGTATTTTAGCATGGTACTATATGTTCAACAAAAAACTGGGGAAGACTTGGCGAAACATTTTTGTGGAGAAGCTAAATTCCATATTACCCGGTGAAAGTGAACTATTCCAATAATATTAGCCAATCACATACAAAAGTTGGTCATCGTACTTTAAATTCACATAATAAGCAGCTATGTTTACCGTGTCCTTGAACTTTTTCATGATAAATGGTTTCATAATCTTTCTTGTAAAACCATTGACAATAATTTGGCAAGTTTATAGAGCACACTGCTTTCACTTTGAGGGGTACGCAATCTCCGAGAAACAAAAAACAGATATTTGTTTGCAATATCGGTAACAACATATTTTTATAACATAACTTACATTAAATATGTTCCCGGTTCGTAACATGGCCGTGTGTGTTGGCTTACATGTTTCATCCAGAAAACCAAATTGCTTTGAATAAATCATCTTCATCATCTCATTTTTGCAGTGAGTTGCTGTAGTTATTATTTGCTGCAAGGATACTTTATCAGGAACCCATTTTCTTAAGTACATAGTAACATAGTTTGTTTCATTGTAAATTTGTTTCACTTCCACACAAAAATATTCAATAGTAATCCTACCGTTAATTATACGATGTTGAAGCATACAATTATTCGTCCTTTGTCTGGACCCTCCAACAAGCCAATAATGTCATTTCTTATGAGTGGAAGATTTAAGGAGGGATTTGTATCATAAAAAACTCAATAAAGCGGACTTCCTCCTGGCATTTGAGTTGTATTAAATTCATCGGATTATTGAGAGTTTTGATTACGCTCTGGAATATTTGTATAAACTGAATTGAAATTAGATACCGTTCCCCTAGCGTGCATCATGCCCTACTTCCTTCCTTGAAGTAATGCAAGCTGCAAGCAAAACGAATTGTCTATATATGCTGATGAGATTTATTTTGTACTTTTTAGGTGCCTTCCCGCTATCCGAAAACTCAAGAAATTTATTTCAGATGTAGTACTGCACGTTTAAATTACAATAATAATAATTTTCCTTTACCTTTTATTAGGCTCTTGATCCGAATCAGACCATCGTGCTCTTTTGTGAAGCTTGTGGAAGCTTCCCTTTAAGATCAAATTAACTAAACACAACGTATTGTCGTACTTCATTTAAATTTGACTTGAACACCACAAAACAACCGTTAGGAGTACTTAGAATTGAAATTAGTCACGTTTGAGTGGTGTATTGCAGACTAAAATTCAGTTTACGTGTATACCAACTTGAACGAATACGTGTGGAGTGAACTGTTGTTTGCGTTTTTGCAGTAGTATTACATAAAAGTATTTTCCTGGTAGCTTTTTCTCACGCTGATAGTATTCAGGTTTCATTCTCAGCTTCTGGAATATATATGTTCCATTATATATGTTCAATTTATGACTTTATAAGATCTTTGGGTTTTCATACCAAAACCCGCGAGAGTCGCGGTTGCTTTTATTATATTTTGGAATGTATAGTTTTTAGTTGTTTGTTGGTACACAACAAATCTTCAATATATTATTCATAGTTTGAACTAGTACTTCATGAAAACTAGTATTATTATTTGATAGTTATGTTGGAACAGTGCAAATTATGGTTGTTCATGCGAATCGATTTATATGGTGCATTATGACATGGAATTACAAATAAATATTGGTTATAACTCGCAGTGTCTGAGAATGCTGCTTATTATTACAAACAAACACTCTTTATTTATAAAAGAACCGAGGGATTCACAAAATATTCATGTGTATTCTTCAGAGCAATAAATTGTACAAAATGGAATTTCCTACTTTTTTGGTTAACTGATTAGTATTTTAAAAACCTTATTTGATGGATAATGTCCATGTCAAAAGCGTCAAAATTTTCAGTTGTGCAACAAGGCAAGGAGTTTTGACGAAATTCTCTCATGTAGAATAACTCACGTAAAAATAAAATATACTATTCTGTATAACAATTTATCAAGAGAGTATTCCATTACGCACGCTAACTTGGTTTAATACGACTCTTTAAAATTGGAAAAAAGAACCCTGTTTTTCATCACATCCTTCTCTAAAAGTAGTTGGTCTGTGAGCAGGGTTTCTGCACCGCTAAGTTGCTCCAAAGAAAGCTCATTAGATTTCACTGCCTTGTATAAAATATTTTCAAAACTTAAATGTTTAGAACTAGCTAAGGTGTTTCCTTCGGAATTCATAGTTTACCTACCCATCACTAATACATAACATTTTTTTTCTTGCAATTATCAAAACGTTTACACCCCCAAATTCACCAATGCAAATCAAAAAATTGCTTCTGGTATTGCATCAGAAAACGGTTCTGAATAATATATTGATTTCTCATACAGTTTCCCACGCGTGTATTACTCTATATTTCCTCATTTTCAGTTTGGTGAACATTGAGTTATCGTTGTTAAACTCTAAAGCGTCTGTTGATTAAGTGGAGAGAAATATTTTAAGAAACATAATTGTTATCACCTGGAATCAAACTTCTTATATCAGCAAGTTGACTACTCTTGATTTCGGTTGTAGCTTTCATTTGTTATGCAATAATCGTAATATAATGATAAAAACTATCGATTTTTTGAAACTCAACAACTTAACTTTTGTAGTTACTCGACAAGCATATACATCAAATATTTCATTCTAATTATAAAAACATAGTGTTGTACCGTTTTACTTACAAATCAAGTTGGTATTGTTTCTAGTGAACATTTGCAAGTGAATCTTATCCAACAACATATCTCAGACTCAATTAAAAAATCAAGTAGGTCAACTTTTTGCAGACATTTCTTCCACTCTTGCTTTCGACAAGCAAAAGATTGCAGAAGATTGTATGTGAAAACTCTCAGAGTTCTATTAAGAGTTCGTTTCTCAGCACCGGTAAAACCCAGACAAAACTTGTTTCGATCCAGCCTACGTCATTTCCATATGGGATATATTCGAATTATAATTGATCAGATGAGAAAATCTTTTTCATGGATTTTCTTGCCTATACGTCATTTGAATATATCCCATATGAAATGTCGGTAAGGCTGGATTGAAACAAGTTTTGTCTGGGTTTTACCGTGCTGAGAAACGAACTCTTAATAGAACTCTGAGAGTTTTCACATACAATCTTCTGCAATCTTTTGCTTGTCGAAAGCAAGAGTGGAAGAAATGTCTGCAAAAAGTTGACCTACTTGATTTTTTAATTGGGTCTGAGATATGTGGTTGGATAAGACTTACTTGCAAATGTTAACTAGAAACAATGCCACACTGATTTGGTAGTGAACGGGTAGACACTATGTTTTTATAATTAGAATGAAATATTTGATGTATATGCTTGTCGAGTAACTACAAAAGTTAAGTTGTTGAGTTTCAAAAAAATGATAGTTTTTACCATTATATTACGATTATTGCACACAAATGAAAGCTACAACCGAAAATCGAGAGTAGTCAACTTGCTGATATAAGAAGTTTGATTCCAGGTGATAACAATTATATTTCTTAAAATATTTCTCTCCACTTAATCAACAGACACTTTAGAGTTTAACAACGATAACTCATGTTCACCAAGGTGAAAATGAGGAAAATAGAGTAATACACGCGTGGAAACTGTATGAGAAATCAATATATTATTCAGAAGCCGTTTTCTGATGCAATACCAGAAGCAATTTTTTAATTTTCAGTGGTGGATTTGGGGGTGTTAAACGTTTTTGATAATTGCAAGAAAAAATGTTCAGTATAAGTGATGGGTATGTAAGCTTAAATTCGAAGGAAACACCTTAGGTAGTTGCAAACATTCAAGTTTTGAAAGTATTTTATACAATGTAGAGAAATCCTAATGAGCTTTCTTTAGAGCAACTTAGCGTGCAGAAACCCTGCTCACAGACCACTCTACTTTTAGAGAAATACGATGGAAAACAGGGTTTTTTTGTAATTTTAAGAGTCGTAAAACACGTGAGCGTGAGTAACAGTACTCTCTTGATAAATTGTTATACATAATAGCATATTTTATTTATACGTGAGTTATTCTACATGAAGAATTCAAAACTCCTTGCCTGTTGCACACTTAAATTTTGACGCTTTGACATGGGCATTATCCATCAAATAAGGTTTTTAAAATACTAATCAGTTAACCAAAAAGTAGGAAATTCGGTTTTTATACCATTTTATTGCTCTACTGACGATAAACACGAAATATTCTGTGATTCTCTCGGTTCTTTTATAAATAAACAATGTTTGGTTGTAATAATCAGCAACATTCTCAGACATTGCGAGTTGTAGCGATATTTATTTGTAATTCCATGGCATAATGCACCATATAAATCGATTCGCATGAACAACCATAATTTTGCACTGTTCCAACATAACTATCCAATAATAATGCTAGTTTTCATGAAGTACTGGTTCAGACTATGAATAATACATGGAAGATTTGTTGTGTACTAACAACTAACAAACAACTAAAAATTATACAGTCCAAAATATAAATAGAAGTACACAACAGACCACTCTCCGGGTTTTGGTACGAAAATCTTATAAAGTCATAAATTTAAACATATATAATGGACTATATATATTTCAGAAACTGAGAATGAAACCTGAATACTATCAGCGTGAGAAAAAGCTACCAGGAAAATACTTTTATGTAATACTACTGCAAAAACGCAAACAACATTTCACTCCACACGTATTAGTCCAAGTGGGTATACATGTAAACTGAATTCGAGGTCTGCAATACACTACTCAAACGCGACTACTTTGAAATAAATGTGCTCCTAACGGTTGTTGTGTGGTGTCTAAGACAAATTTAGTTGATATGATCATTGTGTTCTAAAGTGAAAGCTTCCACAAGCATCACAAAAGATCATGATGGGCTGATCAAGAGCCTAATTAGGAATAAAAGAAAATTATTGTTGTTGTGATTGTAACGGGCAGTGCTACATCTAAAATAAGTTTCCAGAGTTTTCGGATAGTGAAAACGCAGCCAAAAAATAAAAAAATATATCTCATCAGCATATAAAGGAGATTTATTATTGCTTGCATTCCGTCAAGAAAGGAATTTCGTCATGATGCACTCTTGGGAAACGGTATCTAATTTCGATTGAGTTTATACAAATATTCAAGAGAGTAATCAATACTCTTAATAATCCGATGATATTATCACAGCTCAAACACCGAGAGGAAGTCCACTTTGATTGAGTTTTTCATGAGATAAAACTCTATTTCATTCTTCCACTCATAAGAAATGACATTATAGGCTTGTTGGAGAGTCGAGACAAAGGACGAACAATTGCATTCAACATAGTATAATTAACGGTAGGATTATTATTTAATATTTAGTTTTTTAAATGGAAGTGACATAAATTTACAATGAACAAACTTTGTTACTATCTACTTAGAAAAATGTGATCCTGATGAAGGATCCATGCAGCAAATAATAACTGCAGCAACCCATTGCAAGAAAAATGAGATGACGAAGATGATGTAATCAAAACAATTCTGGTTTCGGGATGAAACATGTAAGGCAGCACACACTTCCTGCCATGTTACAGACCGGGATCATATTTTATGTAAGTTATGGTACAAAATATAAAACTGTTTTACCCATATTACAAACAGATATAAGTTGTTTGTTTCAAGAAGAATGCGTACCCTCTCAAAGTGAAAGCAGTTTGCTATATCAACTTGCCGAATTATTGTCAATTAAATTGGTTAAAACTTTCTGGAATCTGTAATAAAATTTATACTACCAAAATAGAAAGTAGTGCCTCAACTCATGACTCGGGCTAAATGTTACGAGCATTTCATTATGTAATGATTTTTATATCCTCTATGATATTGCACAATAAAAGTGACGGAAATTTACAACGCATACTTATTTCAAGGAAATACAAGGAGCAGTTGCAAAATAACGCGATGGATTGCGATGATGATTGCTTTAAGTTTTAAAGTCAAGCACATGCTTAATTTACTTACTACAACTAACTTAAGTTGCAGTTTAACTAATGCACAAATTTGCACATGATCATGTCCTGTGAGATAAGTACCAATGCAAAATTTCACCAACTTGGGTAACCTCGTGTTAGTCTTAGGGTCCACGGCGTTAATAAAGAATGTGGCAAACCACCGGTTAGTGTTAACATTAGCGTCTGAACGAAACATTTACGGTTATATTCGTTACCTGAGATGTTCTATCGGAAGCTCACGGTATTTAACAAATTGTCATAAGAAAATAATAACTTTCTTAATTTATGTTAAATTTGCTTTATCTTTCGTGCCGAATCAACTCAAAATACTTGTAAGAGCTCTTGAAGGATTTAAGGTTTAAATAGCTTGTCATTTCAATGGTTTACCGGGGAATGGAAGTTCTGGAAAAGCACAACTCGCCGAAAAAGGTGTTCTGGAAAATGATGATGTTCGTCTTCAATTCGTTTAAATTACATAAAACATTTATGTTGTTGTATATATACATTTTTACGACGTTCTTGTAAACTATACCATGAGATATTATACATGATGCGAAAAGATTCTCCAGGCCCTCAAAGACATATTGGCTTGCACATAGCAGTAATGCTCTGGGTTCACAGAATATTCCGCAGAATTTAATATTCTACATCTATAAATGTAAGCATAATTTATTCACAAAAACGGAGTTGTCCACTTGCAATAAGTAACAGCAAATAAACATGGTACAACGTATCTGAAGATAATAATTTTTAGTTTTATCGAATGACTCAAATTCTGGTGCAGCGTTGGGTTTGAATATAACGTAGAAGGACCGTACAAGCCCACTAATACCACTCTTGAGATTTTGAAGACACATTTCAAAAGTATTTGTACATATTACGTATACATAGTAGTCGAGTAAAAATTTTCCACAATATTTCTGTATCAATGCGTGTTATTTCCAGAAGCAATAAAATATTGCAGCCACCTTGGGAGACGAAATAAAATCGCATTTTAAAAATTGTTAGTTAATTTTTAGAATTAGTGGCATGCAGCTCAAACACAGAGTAGAAGTCGTTTTCAATTATAACACCCGAAGTCTGTTCAAATTTACCTGTGGATAGTTGAATTAATATTCGTATAAAAATGTATGCTTGTGGTTACATTAAATACGCGCTCAAAAGATTTTGAGGATTATATTTTCCACAAAGAATTGTAAATATTTAATTTCAGAGCAGGAGATGATTTATGGTGACGAGAAAGGCACAAGCGAAGTCACTACTTCGCTACACCTTCAAATTGTTGAATATTCACGACATTCAGGTAAGGAGGAGAGACATTTGAAATAAAATCCAGTGAATAGATGAAACACCGACAGATGAGTGGATTGTAAAGAATACCAACATGGATTGATTGAAACTCTCTATTAAACCTAGATGTTACAACCCTACATGAGCCATGGTGAGCACCAACACAGCTGTTGGCGTGATATCCTATGATAGAAATAAAATAACGTTTTACATATATGTATAGTTTTATGTGCAATATGTAGTTTTACTTAAAGAAAATGATTTCCAAATTCAATTGTGTGATATTGCTGATATAGGAATAATATTGGAATACGATGACATATTATTAATCCTTTCTTAGTCGTGTATATTCGTGTACTGAACCAGTTATAATGTTGCATTATACCACGATATGATATGTTTTGATTCCTTTGTTTTCTTTCAATCATAATGCTCTGGAATCAAAACAATCAAAATTACGTCAGGAGCATAAATTCAAAACCGCAAATTTTCACGGCATTTAGTAAAAATTAAATAAAAAGCAAATTTTGCGAATATTTAATAGATAACGAAAAAAAAGTGGATTTGCAATTCATAAAATCAATTTTCATTCAAGAGCTTTATTCGGAGTTTCTAAGAAGTAAAAATATCAATTTAAGTTGCTTTTGCTGGAAGTTGAAATAACACAAATATTTTTTTTCGTTCAGACTTGTATGAATAATTGAAGCATGTAGGGACTAGAATTTACGTAAATAACAGAAGTCCTGAATTCAGTCTACTTCTATAAAATACCCACATATTTGGATTACCTACACAATGCTATATATGTACACCTGGGAAGCACATTTATTTAAACCTATCATTGATCACTGGTTAATCTTAAGTTATTCGTTTTCTTGATACATTTTAACTGTTATAACTGTAAGTACTTAAATACTCACATTTCATTACCACTGTGTCTTTTAGTTTATGCATTTATGCAACCCAGTTGTAATGTTACGACTATAGGTACTTCTGAACGTGAAATCATCATCATCAAGTCCTGTAACCTCGCATTGCCGCGAGTAACTTTCTCAGTAGTCCTGATTACATATAAATCAAGTGTACTATTCTGTGACATTTAAAGGTGTGCCCAATCATTTAAAAATTTCTGCAAAAATTATACATGAAGAAATAGGGTTACATGAGCAAGTCCAAGCATACTTTTGTCCTAACGTTTTGTCCAACACCAACATCTACTGGAATCGCAGAAAAGAATTTAAATACCCGGTAGATCACAGTTACATTGAATCAAAAAAATCGTGGAAGTCCTTGAAAATAATGACTGCTTAAAGTGAGAATTTGTTTACTCATATTGACAGTAATCCAGAAAAGCTTGCATAAAAACCCTCCTCAACACTCTACAACAAATCTCAAAAAGTTTTTTTGAAACCATGCAGTTGATTTTAGGGGTCGTCGTTTATTTTAATTTTAAGTCTGTACGTCTGTAAATGGTACTACCTGCTTGTGGTAAATTGATTAATGGTAGTTAGATGATACCGTACTACCTTTAACGGTGATGAGAAAGGACATCCACAACCTTTCACTTTTCTAATATCTACGATAAAGCAACCCCACAACCTGTTTTACTTTTGCTAGTCGAAAGCAAAATTGTTAGAAGAAAAAATGACTGATAAAACATGAACACTTGTATGTTGACCGAACATAAAACTTCACATGGACTAGCAGGGTTACATTATTCAAGGACACGACACGATGGTTTAGTGACTGATATTTGTAAGTTGTTCACTTACAACAAATAACCGGAAGTAAACAGGTATAACTAAATAACTCAGGCTGCACACTGTGTATGTATTGTAAAGCAACAACTGGTTATACTATGTAGTAAGAGCGTGGGAATGGGCTATTACAAGAAATCTTTTCAAGCTAATGTATGAAGTGCCTAAAAGAATGAATTCAGATTGTCCGTTCCAATGCGTCTATAAGATCATTACGTAGGCGTTATTTTGCATGAAAACAAAGCAATCGCAAATTCGATTAAATTTTTACTTGAAACAAAGGAAAGACCAGCCACAAACGAGCGTGTTATTTTTGGTAAAACTGCAATACGATGACTCGGATGACTCAATACGTATGCATATTATGTCCATGACAAATCTCAATAGTTCCAGAAATACCTCCAAGAAATCTTCCAAGCAATTAATTCTTTTCCCACAAAGCCAACTTATGGTAGACTGAAGAGAATTGGCGAAAATTTCAAGGTCCTATTTACCCATTATAACATATGGTTTTAATGTTGCATAAGATCAAATAAAACGATTTATTATGATTCCTTTGTTTTTCCCATCCGCAATACTCTGGAACATAAACAATTAAAATTACGCAAGATTCTGCTAACCAGAACAACTCAAACACACTTCCATCCTTTCTTTGTAAACTTTACTTTTCAGTTACAGTTTTTGCAGACCCAGACCATTATGACTCACAGTAACCTATGTTGATTTAGAATTTATTCGAATTACTTGTGACGATTTGCAAACGCCGAACTAATACTATTTTAAAGGGCCGAAAATAAAAATTTGTAACCAAATAAAATCTCCAAAGCGCCGCATTTCAACGTTAATTATATTGAATAGCTAAACTACGCAATACTACAATCCACGTAAACTTGCAGGTGAGGCAATCATGATGATATTTGGACTATTGACCTCAGCATCCTTTCATATGCATTGTAATTTACATAATATTAAAAACATGAATGATTTCTGCATCCTTCATTTCAGCATGTAAAGCACGTTGGTTATTCCCTCCTTTGCTCTGAAACCACCATCATCATATCATCACCATTTCCCTCCTTGCGAGCATTTTTTTTGTCCCCAATTATTTCCCATTCTGAGTTACATGCAGTCAGGCACTATAAAGTTCTTTTTTTTCGTCTCTGGTCAGCTCTGTGCATCTTTAAAAAAATCAAAATCCCGTTGTGAAAATCTGTGTTAAGTATTAAAAAATTCGTTTTGCTTTATATATCACTACTAGTTGCGGATTACGAGAATAGCATTCTGTTCCAAAATGGTACTGAGTAATCATAATATTTGATTGTTGCCAGCCGCACCTTGCAGAAAGCACAGTAAACATTCGCAAAAGCACCCTAAATTCAAGGTGCTTTTACATTCCCCAAACCCTACTACAAAATGACAACATTTCTTAGCTTTCTTTACAAAAAATATTCTTGTTGCTCAATCGAGCGTGAGGGATTTATTAATGAAAAGGTGGTGTTTAACGAGCTTTAAATGCTTTTGTTTCAGATGAAAAATTGTTCAGTGTATTGTAAAAAGGTCAAATGATTACATAAATGAATAAAACTGGGAAATGTCCAAAGTTGTTATTTGATAGATAATGGAATACCTGTGATGGAAAAAGACAACCAAAAACATTTATCGTCTGCAAGTGAATATTAAGTAGTATTATGAAACTAGTTCAGGTCATTCTGGGCAGGAATTTAGCATTCAAATGTCAAAAAATTAAATAACAGTAAACCGAATGAACCCATCTCATACAACTATTAGCCTTAAAAATTAACACTTTAGATCTTTAACAATAAATTTCAAATTGTTTTTCTGTCTAATGGTAACAAGCAAACGGCTGAATGCTTCTGTCTATGTCATCCTGTGGGTAAATATAAACATAATATTCACAAACACAGGACAGAGCAATAAGATAAGATAGGTATTAATATTTATTATGCCGAATTTGCAACAGTCATGAATTACTTGCGCTTTTCAACATACTTAATTAAATTTGAACTTTATAATGGAGTAATAAAACAACAACTCATAGTTAAAGTTTTTAAGAATCGGCTAGTTATAACTTAAGTTCGTAAAGTTACATTGTTAATAGAATTCTGAGCATTAAGGATTCTATACGAAGAAACATAAAATATGGTGGAGTAGTCATATTAATAAAAAAATGTGAATTATTTTTGTGTAGTCATAGCCATGATTTTTCATACAAGTAAGGAAATTTAGTCAACGATCAGTGATTTACAAGTTTAGGAGCAATTGCAAAGTGCCAATACTCATTTCAACAGGAAAAAATGAGTCAAAATATCAGATTGAGCTACAGAGAAAAATTCACTTTCTGACATTTTTCATTTGTATTTTCTATTTAGTAACATAAATTAATTATTTGTACAGTATACACGTATAGTTCTTTCGTAGGTCCGGTCGTTACATGCTACATGGTTTTCCTAAACAGGTATAAGTTATGATCGAGGACCTTCCTCTCATCTTCATTCTCAATCGTTTCAATGCAACCCAAATACTTTACCGATTCTTGGTATACGTCTGGAGGCGCATGGTTGGCTTCTTTGTGCCAAAACTTATAGCCCCATTTATCAACAGCATTTGTGTCAGCCCCATGTGCTACTAAAAGACGAACTATCTCCATTACATTTGTTGGTTTAAATAAAGGCCAATATCCTTTTACAGCGTAATGCAGAGCGGTATTACAATTATTTGTTTTTGCATTTACATCTGCCTTATACTTCAAAAGGAATTTAATAAAATCAACCTTTTTTCCATTCTTATAACAAAGAAACGTTGCCCTATGAAGAGGAGTCCATTCATAGGGCCACATGTCTCCCTCCCTAGATTCAATTAGTTGTGGTTCTTTGGAAAAAAGTAGTTCAAGAATCTTGCATTTGTTTTCATACGCTACAACTTCATTTTCACAAATATTTCTTATGCAATCATGTATCAAATTATTTCTAAACTTTGGTTCAGACAGCACGCTATCGAAACCTTGGGCAATAATCAGATATTCAACGATACCATAATCCCCACATTCTACAGCGACATGCAACACCGTTCTTTCTGATTGATCGCTGATGTCTGTAATTTTTACATCATTTCCAGCTCCACCTTGCTCAAGAATGCTTTGTATAACGTATAAATCTTCAGATTTAACTAGGTCCAACAGTTTTTACTCTTTCCTTTCAAATCCATCTGACAGAATCGAAGAAAATACAAATGCTTTCAAATGTACTGACTAATAGAAGGATGTCAATGTAATAAAAAGAATGTAATTTTAAGCATAAATGTACATTCTATTCTTTGCAATTCATTTGAATTTTAGGTTCACGGCTGATAGTGGTAAGTCAGCATCGCATCAAAATAACTTGTTGCGCATTTATTTATGTGAGGTCTAACCGACGTACGTTACTTGCAGTTAAACGAAATATAAAATGTTACTTGAAACAAACTTGAATTGAGAAATGAACATTTAAAATGATTTTTTAAGTGGCTACTTTATCGTACAGATTCGTAATATTGCTGTTTAGAATGGCATAAGAGTGAAACGACACAAATTTTTCGTTGTAAAAACTGATAAAAAACATTCAAGCCAGCAAGGTTTGATTTAAAAGAAGTACTATGTATGTTTGAATCCAATTTTTTGAGTAATTTGAAATAATCGGAAAACAGTTGGCGTGTAATCTCACAAAGCAGATATGCTTCTTCTGTCTTATTATTGATGCTTGAATTTCATATTTTGATTAACAACGACAAATCACTGAACTAAGTGACAGAATGCATACAAATATATATTTCCATCATCCATGTGAATATTAAATTAGTCCTTTGAAATTGGAGACTCATTTAACTGCAAATTCTATAAGTCGGTCATTTATTTAACCGAGGAAAGTATTTTGAAAATGTGAAAAGTTGTCTCCACTCCAAGTGTAGACGTGAATTCTAGCTGTTGAGTTTCCCTTTGCTTTTACTTCCTGATGACACTTTCACTACTTTGTTTTATGCTAAAAATGTTCTTTTGACGCTCCTTAGATATAGAATTAATTAGCACAAACTACACAGCATTAAATGTAACAGTTAACAGGTTTTATTTCCATAATACAAAGCCGACAGGGACCTGACTCGATTAGCTAACTCACTGACTCAAATCTACTTTTCCCTCACGCGTTGCTCCTCATGAACATACGATCGACTGACTCGCTCGCTGGTGCTTTCTCCTTGACCTCTACACACTGTCTTCTGGAACAATCTACTACCTTCCTGTCAGCATACAAATTTTAGTATGAGCCACATTTCAAAATGATAAAACTTCTGAATCTCATATAGCCCTCCGTTTTCCTTGCACACCAAGGTTTGGAGTGCTTAGGAGAAAGCAAATTGCAAGCCGTAGTGTGGCTAGTGTAGTATTATATTGGTAATAAATGTATACTCATAATTACTACTAGTACAAAAGTCAATATCTCAGGATTAAAACCTAAAGCAAAATCAGCAGTAACTTAGATACAGCCATTTGAGACGGAGAGCAAATGCTGAAACAAACTCTGCCGCCAGAAACATTTCAATAATACAAATTTGTGACAATTTTTTGGGAGGTTAATATTGATAAAAACAAGTCTTACTTAGCGAAATGCGCTACCACTTTTTATAGATATTACAACAAACACAGTTCTTAGATAACACAATTTAAATACAGTAATGGAGTTGAGACATTTTGTCACTGAAATGAAGTAATAATTCATGTCACTACAATGCCATTCTTGAATCTATGCTACAGAATCTGACCACCTATAGTGTTCGTCAATAGCAATTTGGGTGGTCAATACAAAAATTACCAGCTAGCTAGGATTATTTGCTGAAGCAATTTTTTTCGCGATGCCAATTTATATCAAGTTGGTACATTAAAAGAAATTATTTATGTAAATGTAGGTGACAAGACGAAGTGTACATTCTATAAGAAAATCTACCAAACAAAAGTATACTATTCATTCAGAATTATTTATTTGAAACAAAATGTATTTTTTGCATAATTAGATATGAAGTTGAATGTAAATATTTATCCTATTCACAAACCGTCGACTGACTGGTTGGAGAACTCAACAAGTTTTTCAAATCATCTGTGTTAAAGAATGCGTGGAATCATTACAGCAATGGCGAGAAGTTCTGCTGGTTAATGTTTGTACCAATTCCAACCGAAAAAGTTCTTATTCAGCAGCAGGATTTTGAGCTGCATCAAGGGTGAAGATGGTGAAGAAGCGAACCTTGCTATTCTGACAATGATCTCGTCATGGTTTGTTGATTTTTGCAGCAGTATTGGTCAAGTGAAACTATTTTCTGCTGGGAATTTCGCTCAAAACATTGCCACTGCCTGGGTTGACAATCTACTCGTATTTCCGTTGTAATTTATTCAGTTTAGTTCTGTCAGTAATTGGGCTCGGAGAAGCCGTTACGGTTAGTCAAATCCGGGATAGAGTCTACAATGCCCCATATTGGAATGGTGGAGCTGCGAGCGATTTAGGAATCAGCGAAGCCATCACTGAATTCCAAAATAACGCTCGAACTGTGCCAAAGAACTTGGTTTTCTTAACTGATGGAGTATCAAATAGCCCCTCTCTCACCCTTGATGCAGCTCAAAATGCCCTGGCTGCTGGAATAAGAACTTTTTCGGTTGGAATTGGTACAAACATTAACCAGCAGGAACTTCTCGCCATTGCTGGTAATGATTCACGCATGTCTTTAACACAGATGGATTTGAAAACTTGTTGAAGTTGCTCCAACCAGTCAGTCGACGTGTTTGTGAATAGGATAAATATTGTACATTCAACTTCATATCTAATTATGCAAAAAATACATTTTGTTTCAAATAAATAATTCTGAATGAATAGTATACTTTTGTTTGGGTAGATTTTCTTATAGAATGTACACTTCGTCTTGTCACTACATTTACATAAATAATTTCTTTTAATGTACAACTTGATATAAATTGGCATCGCGAAAAAATTGCTTCAGCAAATAATCCTAGCTAGCTGTAATTTTTGTATTGACCACCCAAATTGTATTGACGAACACTATATGGTCAGATTCTGTAGCATAGATTCAAGAATGGCATTGTAGTGACATGAATTATTACTTCTTTCAGTGACAAAATGTCTCAACTCCATTACTGTATTTAAATTGTGTTATCTAAGAATGTGTTTGTTTGTAATATCTATATAAAGTGGTAGCGCATTTCGCTAAGTAAGACTTTGTTTTTATCAATATTAACCTCCCAAAAAATTGTCAAATTTGTATTATTGAAATGTTTCTGGCGCAGAGTTTGTTTCAGCATTTGCTCTCGTCTCAATGGCTGTATCTAAGTTACTGCTGAATTTTGCTTTAGGTTTTAATCCTGAGATATTGACTTTTGTACTAGCTAGTAATTATGAGTATACATTTATTCGATATAATACTACACTAGCCACAACTACGGCTTGGCAATTTGTTTCTCCTAAGCACTCCAAACCTTGGTGTGCCAAGGAACGGAGGGCTATATGAGATTCAGAAGTTTTATCATTTTGAAATGTGCTCATACTAAATTTGTAATGCTGACAGGAAGGTAGTAGATGTCCAGAAGACAGTGTGTAGAGGTAAGAGTAAAGCACCAGCGAGCGAGTCAGTCGATCGTATGTTTCATGAGGAGAACGCGTGAGGGAAAAGTAGATTTTGAGTCAGTGAGTTAGCTAATGAGTCAGGTCCTGTCGGTTTGTATTATGGAAATAAACCTGTTAACTGTTACATTTAATGCTGTGTAGTTTGTGCTAATATAATTCTATTATCTAAGGAGCGTAAAAGAACATTTTTAGCATAAACTAAAGTAGTGAAAGTGTCATCAGGAAGTAAAAGCAAAGGGAAACTCAACAGCTAGAATTCACGTCTACACTTGGAGTGGTAGACACTTTTCACATTTTCAAAATACTTTCTCGGTTAAATTAAATGACCGACTTATAGAATTTGCAGTTAAATGAGTCTCCAATTTCAAAGGACTAATTTAATATTCACATGGATGATGGAAATATATATATTTGTATGCATTTCTGTCACTTAGTTTCAGTGATTTGTCGTTGTTAATCAAAATATGAAATTCAAGCATCAATAATAAGACAGAAGAAGCATATCTGCTTTGTGAGATTACACGCCAACTTGTTTTCCGATTATTCAAATTACTCAACAAAATTGGATTCAAACATACATAGTACTTCTTTTAAATCAAACCTTGCTGGCTTGAATGTTTTTATCAGTTTTTACAACGAAAAATTTGTGGTCGTTTCACTCTTATGCCATTCTAAACAGCAATAGTTACGAATCTGTACGATAAAGTAGCCACTTAAAAAATCATTTTAAATGTTCATTTCTCAATTCAAGTTTGTTTCAAGTAACATTTTATATTTCGTTTAACTGCAAGTAACGTACGTCGGTTAGACCTCACATAAATAAATGCGCAACAAGTTATTTTGATGCGATGCTGACTTACCACTATCAGCGTGAACTAAAATTTCAAATGAATTGCAAAGAATAGAATGTACATTTATGCTTAAAATTACATTCTTTTTATTACATTGACATCTTCTATTAGTCAGTACACTTTGAAAGCATTTGTATTTTCTTCGATTCTGTCAGATGGATTTGAAAGGAAAGAGTAAAAATGTTGGACCTAGTTAAATCTGAAGATTTATACGTTATACAAAGCATTCTTGAGCAAGGTGGAGCTGGAAATGATGTAAAAATTACAGACATCAGCGATCAATCAGAAAGAACGTGTTGCATGTCGCTGTAGAATGTGGGGATTATGGTATCGTTGAATATCTGATTATTGCTCAAGTTTCGATAGCGTGCTGTCTGAACAAAGTTTAGAAATAATTTGATTACATGATTGCATAAGAATATTTGTGAAATGAAGTTGTAGCGTATGAAAAAAATGCAGATTCTTGCGCGCCACATGTCCCCTCTCCTAGATTCAATTAGTATTGCTTCTTGAAA
>LJIJ01002206.1:0-29924 GCA_001718145.1 Orchesella cincta
TAACTCGGTGGTCAGAAAGGGTGACGGAAGGTGAGTCAAATTTTTAAAATTTTTATTGCAACCATTTAGTCATAAAAATACTGATACAACACTTTCAAATACTTTCTAGTTCGCGAGCTGATGCCATAGCTGAAGAAGGGGATTCGGGTAATTTAAATTTAACGTTATTTTAGCATTAATTAATCATCAGTAAATCACAAATCTTTTATTCCTTAATAGTTGCCAACGCAATAACAGATGATGGTGATGACGATTCTGTAAATGTTGAAAAAGATATTCAGGTAGGTTTAATTTCTGGCTAAAAACAGCCCCTAAATAACAAAAATTAGTAAGTAAACCCCCAAACCAAAGTAAAATTAATTTTAACATATTCTTATATTTCTCATTTAGGACGCACTCGTGGATTCGGATGAACATAATAATGACTAAAATTGTATAGTAATAATCGGGGTTCATGCTCATAATGTAGTTCATAATGCTCAAAATATGTTAATAAATAAAATACTGTTGGGTTAAAATTAAATTTCTGACTAATTCGAAACCTTCATTGAATCATTCACGATAAAGTTTAAATCATATGATTATGCCTCATACGTAATTGTTCATATTATTATCATCATGATCATCTTTTTTTAAAGACTACAACAACAGTCGGTAGACATGTACCACAATCGTCCTTGAGAAGATACACATATTTATACATATATTGCGTCAGATAGCTAATATTAAGGTAAACTCTTTCTGGTATCTTTATTTTATGACGTGTTAGAATTTAATTACCTTTTTAACAGCTAGACTTAATTGCTTGTGAATTAGCGTTAATGGGTTAATCCGAGACAGTGCGACATTAGTTTGGATTGTGACAGCCATAATTGAGCAATTTTGATTTTTTTCAGTATACCTACAAACATGAGACTACATTACTCTTGGGGGGTACTCTTTATTGTGCTGGTTCTTGTTGACCTTGGAAGTCCAGCTCCACGCCCAGAAGATGAGCCCAAGAAAACAAAGGCACCTGCAAAGAAGTGTGAGTACCATTAATCAGGGCTACTTGCAGTTTATTACCTACTAAAATTTCAAAATCTAATTTACAAATATAGCAAAGAAGGCATCCGAACGTAATGCTGGAGCTGGGATGCTGTGGCATCGGCGAAGGTTTGTAAATTATAGCCTTTATACAGCAGGAGAATGAGTTATGAATGAAATTATGAATTGAATGAGAGAAAGAATCGGGATCGGTACTACCCCAAATAGGATTATTTTTTATAAAAAATCTAATGTGGCAACAATACCATGACTGTAACCAAATTACCTATAAATAAAGCGTAGCATGCCGTCCGGGGTAGTACTCAACCCCAACAATTAGGGGTAGCATAGATCCCAATTCTTATTAAAACCCACTATAGCATAATAAGCAAAATTTTAAATACATGTTCCTTGTTCTTATATACAAACATTAAGGCAAAACCGGAAAAGTTCAAGCATCAGCTATTGCGGAGAACGACGCCCGTGCCCTTGTAAGTTTTTTACAGCAGTTTTTGCACATAAAAGTTAACATCCTTATTATATTAAATGAAACTCAAGAAACATTTTGTATATTTTCCGATAGATTTAGTTATGTGGTGGTGGTGGTGTTTGCACATTTTATTTGTTAACTGTAACTGTAGTGATGTATGTATTCATGTGACAATAGTAGCACGGGTTCAGAATGTTACTTTGTACCCTGTGTATATGAGCTGGGGGCTTGCCCTGGCTTTCTTCCAGTAACCTGGTTACAACGTAATAGAGATTACCTCTTTAGGTTGCTTACACCACGATTATTATCGGCTAGCTCACATATTCTGATAAATGAACAACTTTTCATTATTTCAGAAATAATACAATAATAATTAACAATTTATGATAATGACAGTCAGCATTCAGGACCCAAATTTGCATCACTGGGATCCTAATTCGAATCCTAATTAGAGAAATAATTTTCTAAATGAAGTTATGGTAATTAAAAATCGTTTAAGGATACCTCAATCGCTTTTCTAGAGTTTGGGTGACAGATTAACAACTTTGAAAATCACGTTGACCGGGGAATATTGCGATTAAAGTTAACCCTTTAATGCATAGAAATACCTTGGTGACGCGTTTAAAAGTTCATCACGAATGCGTTCTTGGGTGGTTTTATACGAAAGGGTTACAGACAGCAGTAAATATCGGTTCGGAAAGCTTTATAACTCAATGTCAACATAGGGATCCTTAACGGGAGTGTGCAAAATTTAAATTTTGATTTCAAAAATAATTTATTTTGAAAACCAATATCACCAAAACGAAATTAATAAATACGATAAAATTATGATCTACGTCTGAAAATTAGTTAAAATATGCGTACTAAATTGTGCAACATGTTACACTTTTTGGTTTGAAATTTGACTATTCCAAATAATCAATGCAGGGATGTCGATTTGGGCTCCTGGAATGCAATTTAGGATTCGTAACCTTTTTTTATAAAGGAAAATAGTTTTTATAGCATATATGGTTGACAATATCGTGTAGTATGTATGCAGAGTTAATCCCAATGTGTAAAACGTAGTTTTTTAAGAGCATTAAGGTTAAACCCGATGAAAAAGGAATCCAAGTTTGGAGCCGTTCAAGGGATGCAAATTCGGATCCTGAATGCTGACAGAATGAGGGTATTTTGCGAGTGTAATGAGAGCATTTTATACTTTTTCTAAGTACGTTTCGATTGAAACTAAAATTCTCATCAATTAAATTGCAAATATCTCTAACGAACAAGGTACTTGGTCGATGAGTCGTAGAATTAAACAGTTTGAAGTGAAAATTCGACACTTATGAATAAATACTATCCCCAAAGTTACAATGGTCATTTTTGTATCCGCAGCAGCAGTTTCAATTTTGAAAATGACAACTTTTAAAACGGCTGAAACCTTTTGCAAATTAACCCATAAAAATTCAAATACAACCCTTTGCAAAGTTTTCAAAAAATTCGGTAAAACATGAAGAAAAATAATAGAATATCTTATATTTCATGCTCCGTTATGTTGGAAGATGTGTTTAGTTATTTTTTATAAAAATTTTGAAACTGAAATTATTATAATTTGCAGACTGCATTGAGCATATTCATTTTCGTATATTCAAACCATTACGAAGGATACAAAACTGCCCATTGAAACACAATATTTTGGGTATCATAATAATTATTCATAAGTGTCTACCATTTGCACCACAAACCGTCCCATTCTACGACTCATCGACTAAGTAAATTGCTCGTAAGTGTGGTGTTCCATCCTTTGTTTCCGATCTCAACCTTCTTAATTAATAATTAAAACTTAAAATATTTTATGGATACTACCAGCTTTTGTACAACAGTTAAGAGATTAATGTGAATCTATTTAAATTTTCACACTTTGATAGGCAGTAAATGGTAGCAGTGCGACCAGTTTGTCAATGTCCAAAAAGGAAGGCACGGCATCTTCTATCTCTACGACTTTTGGAGAATTTGGAGCGAAAAGTAATGCATACACAAGGTAACTACGCAAATGTACTATAAACTGTAAAGTTTTAGTCAAAATGGATAAACTGTTAATTTTAATTTATATGGCAAGTCGGTGGGGATTTACAAAGTGTTGACGAGTTTCGTTGGCAACTGGCTCAAGATTTGGGACAGAAAAAATTTAAAAAAGGAATTCCAACAAAATAATTAAATGTATCATAATATTATTATTTTCGTTGGGTGAAATCTAAACACTTTTTAAATAACCCCAGACTTGCCATACGCATTAAAATAAATGGTTTAAATCATTTTGGTTTAGTAAGTATTGTGGCAATAAACCGTAACATGATTTGACACTTAGGGGTGCTGGAAGCGCTAAATCTACAAGCCATTCCCGCGGAAAAGGATCCTCAGGTTTCCTCTTAATAAATTTTTATTGATTGTTGTTATGTTAGTTACCACTGAAGTTTAATACTTTCTTCTTTGTCTTTCTATTCAAGTCAGTAATGCTATTGCTAAGAAAGGTTCAGCTTTAAGCGGTGAGTTTTTCGTAAATTCAGCATTATTTCCTAATTGTATTACGTAGGGGGCCTTCAAATTTTGAGGTAATTTTTTTTCAGATGCCCTGGCAGTTGAAGGCGGTGGAAGCACATCTAACGCAATGTCCAAAGGTAAGTCTAGATTTTAAAGCTTCAGTTTTATTAATTAAATTCGGAAAACATTATGGAGACATATATTGGAGTTGAAGCATACACAACAAATAAGTTAATTATGAAATCTACGGAGAACACTATTCAAGCATATATTCGTTGCCCTAGGTCACTATTTTTTAGAAAATTCACCAAACAGGGTATGATATCTATAGTTACATCCATGTGAACACACAACTTTGCGATTGCGTTGACTCCACAAGTTGGGTCGACTCATAAAAACTCACGGTGGCTTAAGATCGCCAAATGGCGGTCATCCTCTGCCATCTCTGCTGTAAATACGAAAAAGATCATGCCAAAATTCCAATTCCTCCCGGAAATAGAAGTTTTTGAAAATTTCACCTTGCAACATGTAAAAAATTAGTAATTGCTCTTTTTCTGCTGCTTTTAAATATAAATATGATTAGATCGTTATGTAGGTGCTATAACTATGCTAAAAGCGACTAAATACAAAAAGAATTAGGTCGAAATGTTTAAAACTGCACCTGTTATTGAAGTTAATTGGTAATCATAAATTGGATTTACCTGGTCAAACATAAAACCCTATAAAAAAATAGGAACCCAAGGATGCCAGCTAAGATTTTTTTAGGGCTTGTTGTGGAAGGTAAAAGGTGGCATCAATAACTTAGGTGGATTGTACAGGTATTGGTAGGATTGTAGGTATAACACGATTTCGAAAACCAATTAACTTCAATAACAGGTGCAGTTCTAAACATTTTGACCTAAATCTTTTTGTATTTAGTCCCTTTTAGCATAGTAAATGCACATACATAACGATGTAGTCATATTTATATTTAAAAGCAGTAGAAAAAGAGCAACTTCAAATTTTCTACATGTTGCAAAATCAAATCTTCAAAAACTTCTATCTCCGGGAGGAATTGCAATTTTGGCATGATCTTTTTCGTATTGTGCTTATTTCCGCAGTCTCCATTAGAAAAAATTCAGCAGAGGATGACCGCCATTTGGCCATCTTAAGCCACAGTGAAACTGCACGATACCGGAATAATTTCGATTCATTTTTTCATGCTTATACCCTACTTGTCTCTTTAAAGGGGCAATGTGCAATATTAAGCTAATTTAACCTAACCAATCAACCCAGCCATATAACCTAACCAGTTAATCCGACCAATTGACCTAATATATTAACATAACCAAATAACCTAACCAAATAACCTAACAAATTACCCTAACCACATAACCTAACCAAATAACCTAACCAATTAACCCAACCAATTAACCCAACCAATTGACCCAACGAATTAACCCAAAGAATTAACCCAACCAATTAACCCAGCCAATTAACCTAACCAAATTACCACAGCCATATAACCCAAACAATTAACCCAACCAATTAACCCAACCGAACCTAATGAATTAAAGGAATACAGTTCACGGCCGAGACTTTTGAAACACAACTTGCATGAAACAAAGTATTTAGAAATGCATATCTATATAATGTAACTATGGTGGGTGCAACCATAATTATACTAGACAAGACCCAATTGGGTTCCAGGCCAATTTTCCGGAAATTGGAGCATTTGCGCACAAAACTGATATAAGAATATTGTGCTCAATAAAATTTTCAGTCGATCCATATATCACACTCAACTCCAAGTCTCCTTTACTTATTACTTAAATTTTATCACATACAATTTACGTTTAGATTAGCCTTTTTTTAATCATGGTATTAGAAGTCTTTGATTAATGATTAACTAATCGGATTGAATAATCAAGTTCTTAATTAAGTAATTAAGGTTTCGACGAAGTTTGTAGTTATAAAATGGTCCAATTTACAAATCGATTCGAACGCTACAAGTTAAAATTGATGGCAGAGAAATTGAAATCAATTATAGTCCTATTATAAATTCAATACTTTTCATACAATATGCAATAAGAGTGGTTTCCAAAGTAGACCCTTGGAGTCTTATCTTTATTTCTCGACACTGGTGCAAAAAATTATAAGTCCCCGGTAATGTTGCATATATAAACACTTCGGGTGTCAGTTGGATGTATTATTCATGTACCTATCGTCGATATGCAGTAACACTATTCTTGCCAAAACAAAAATATTGTATATCATTCAACTAATTATTGCTTCAAAAATGGTTTCCAAAGTGGGCCCAAGCGGGTATATACTCTCCTCTGAAGATTTCTATTTTTGGGACGGGTCTTGTTAGCAGATTAAAACAGATTTAAGTAGGCTTTGTATAGTAAGTCATCGTTGAATTTTACCATTTGTCAAATTAGTGTAATCAGATAAGGCTCCCGAAGACTGGGTATAAATTAAAATTGCAGATTTAATAGTAAATCATTAATCGGACTAAGGTGACGATTACTTGAACAACTGATTACCCTCACTTGATATGTTACAACAGGAAACTCAACGGCAACATCAATTGCATTGAAAAGTGGTGGATCCAAAGCAGCGGCCGTTTCCAAGGGAGGAGCAGCCAAGGTTAGAATATTTCGCATTAATTATTACGATAGAAGTAAAGAGACAAATTAGGCATCCGGCCAGAATTAATAAGTGTGCCCTGGAAAGTAAACAATGATATATTCAAGGATATAAAGGGTAATGTATGTTTCCAATGTAACTAAGACGGAGTCTTACTCCGTGTTAGTTACATTGGAAACATATTTTACCTTTTACATCCTTGGATATATTATGAATTAGCAACTCAACCTGTGTAGGAAATTGGCAACCGTTCAATTTTAACTGTTGAAAATAATGCGGAATATGCGTGGAATGAAGTCGTGCCAAAAAGTCAGTTTTCCAAATCACTCGGAATTGGGAATTAATTTTTGACCTAAATTTTAGGAAATATAAACCGACAAGCCATGACCTAGAAAACTCGCATCATGCACCTGACTTCATGCATAGCTACGTCGTACGTACGTAGGTGGGACACCAAAATACAAATTTCCGACCCGGATTTGGATTCCAACAATTGGTAATAAAGGCAGACAGAACTATTGCAGTAAGATTTGAAGGTGTGCATGGGTCATACACTTGATAGACACTCAAGCAACAGCCTTGAAGTTAGGAGTTGTATAATTTGCATTAATCTTCAAAATTGTCTAAATTATTTAAACCTGGACAACCGTTATAGTTATAGGTTTTAGATTCTGCCGCCTATATGAAACAGCACACTTTGAACCGCATTCAAATTCTGCTTATGTCTTAAAATGCATTTGCAACTTAAAAAATCGTAGATCGGGAAATTCAGTTTTTAGGTGTGGGAAAGATTACTCAATCAGTGGCTTGTTTTGTTCTCACTACGTAGGCACTCGAATAGTATACCAAATTGGTCGGTGGATAAATTTTCTCTTTACTTCTCCCGTCTACTCTACTTTTTTAAATATATATATATTCACATTATGATGTAATTTTTTAACTACAAGGCAAGTTCCATGGCTGAAAATTCGGCAGCTTCCGCACTGGCGTCATCACGAGGTGGCGATGTTGTAGCAAACGCGAACGCAAGAAACGGGTGGGTATTTTTTTGTTTTAGTAATTGTACCAATCATTTAAATCCAATCTCGGCGAGAGTTGAAAAAGTACCTTCGAAATCTCTTTTTTCTTTTAAATATCGTGATCACATCGTATTAGTATTTATAAAGAACAGCGTAATACAACTACCAACTACCCTTCTGCTTCTTAAGTTCAGAATCTGAACCATTGATCCCATAGCTGTAAGTCCAGTTTCGTGGAGACCAAAGGACATAATTTCCTGCGATCTACACCATTATAAAGCTGAGGTCATTTAAGGGCGGTTGCTTTTCAAAACTTTCCATTTTGGATACCTTTCTGATAATTGCAACATGTTTGCTATAATCCTGTGGGCATACTCTCTGGGCTTACCAAAATCAAAAACATTAAACTAGGGAACATGCAATATTTCAGCCAAATTGGATCTCAGGAACTGCTATAAAAATGAGAGGTCAGAATATCCACCACCGAAATGTTGATGTTGCATTTAATTATCTCTCTCGATATTTAAAAGAAAAAAATGACACTTTGAAGGTACTTGTGCATCTCTTACAGGGGTCTTAGTCTGAATTAATGGAATTGTTCATCCAGAAATTTATAAAAAGAAAGTACTAACGAATTATTTTTATTATACAGTACGAGCACTTCATTGACAAAAACGTCAGGGAAAGGGTCATCGCTTTCCAATGCCGTTACCATGGGTGATGGAGAGGCAAATGCAGGTTAGTCGATCATTTAAATAAACGGAACTTTACGCTCATGATGACTTTTCGAGTTAAGGCATATGTTATTCGATTGGAAAGTCGACAAATGCTGCAACTAAAGTAAGATTTTGCTTGCATGCTTTTTTCGAAATATGACTCGGCAGGGTACCTTCCAACCCTTAGTTACAACAATGCACCATGCTAGTAGATACCAAAGCTTTCGCCAATATTATTTCGATATTTTCTATAAATATACATTTTCTATACATATGTATTATCTGTTTTTCGGCACCTGGTTTTCGGTGTACACGCACCTGCTTCTTAGTAGCCATGTAGTCACGCTTTTTGTTATAATGTACACAATTTAATCAGTTCAACCTACGTAAATATATTAAATATAAACGAAAAATCTACCTGGCTGGCTGCCAGATTTCTTGGACACCATTGTAACCATGGATACTGCAACATTACCCATTCTTCTACAGTAGGAGACCTACTAAAGTAACTGTGTGGCAGTATCGCCCCTTTACTACTGCATGCGGCAGCCTGGGTTTTAGCGTGTGTGTAGAAATGTGGCAGCATGGCTTTTACAAGCAAACATATTTTATTATCATGAACGGAATTTAACAGAATTTGTGGATTTAGGGGTAAAAATATGTGAGGAACACAACTAGATACGTTTTAGCTGCTTAGAGGAAGACATTTCGGAGCTACAGGCAATTTAATTAGCGGGCGCATTAGGTTCGTAGGCTGCACGCACAAAATTATCATGGTGGTCGCCATTTCAATCCTTAAATATATTATTTTTTGGAAAACTAGAAAAACACAATTGTTCTTTATATAATTACAAAATATTTATTTCATAAAAAAATGAATACAGTTATTTCAGCATAAACAAGGAAAACAGTGCAGCCTCTATAATATTTATAGCTTGTCAAAATTAGGCAGGAAAACATTTCACAATGCTATTATGGCATTTTATTCAATAATAAAATCAGTTCAAATCAAAGCGTGCCTGTGCTTCTAAATGAACAAAGCGCATAAACGGTGCTTGAGTTTTTACCATCTCAAGCTGCCCCTTAAAAATGCATTGGGAAACGCGTTCGTCCGCTAATTAAATTGCCTGTAGCCCCGAAATGTCTTCCTCTAAGCAGCTAAAAACTATCTAGTTGTGTGTTCCTCGCATATTTTTACCCCTAAATCCACAAATTTTGTTATAATCCGTTTATGATAATAACTTATGTTTGCTTGTTTGTGTGTGGAAAGGTAGCAACATGGCTTTCAGTGTGTAGAAATGTGGCAGCATGGCTTTTAGTGTGTTTAAATGTGGCAGCATGGCTTTTTGTGTGTAGAAATGTGGCAGCATTGCTTTTAGTGTGTAGAAATGTGGCAGCATGGCTTTTATTGTGTAGAAATGTGGCAACTGACATATAATATAATCTCCACAAAAGTTCCCATAGAATAACGTATAACACATGCCTTAATTCGAATATATATCATATATATCATTCCGAATATATCAAATATTTACCATGTTCTAAAGTTTTATTTTTTAAACCTTGAATTATTATGTTTTGACAGCTGCAATCGCTGATGAAGGGGACTCAGTAGCCAATGCTATCACCGACGATGGTATTTTTTTTTTGAAATTTCTAATTGGAGGATAATTTTATGAATGAAAAATTCAAATTCAAATTATTTAAACCATTCAATTACTCGAAATACATGAAGCCTGATGTCTTAATTAATTTACTTATTTGCAGGGGAAGATGGTGAAATTGATTTGGAGCAGGAAATTAATGACGCTTTATCTATGAGTACGGGAGACGATGACGACATCAACTGGTCCATGGAGGCACTCGATAAAAAAAAGTAGATTTGCGATCGAAAATTTGCGTTTTTAAAACTTTAATAAATGGAATTTTTACATTACAATAAAGTCAAAAGTGTAACATCAGATATTTTAATCACAAACATTAACGGATATATTTATTATACGAAATGCTTTCACAGGCCTGCACATTTGTTCTTTTTGTACGTACTACACATAATATAATTTACTACACGGGCATTTTAAATTCCCATGTAAATACGTATCTCAGCCTAACTAAACACAAAGTTTAAAGAATTTCATTCGCACGAGTTTTTTTTTCGGTAAATCCTAGCTAAATTGACATATATTATAAAGATATACGACAACTCAAATTTAGAATGGAATTGGTGGTTCCGCAGTATTTATTATTGTTAAAATAATCACACTAGCTAGAGTGTGGTGTCTGATATCCGTGTTGCGTAAAGATTTGTCTCATCATTGCTTTCATATATATCTGGGAAAGAGGTTGAAATGTGTCATTGATTTATTTGAGAGCAACAAGACAGCATTTCCGTCTCTTGACAGCTACTTTCTGGAGTCTTGATTACTTACCTTGTCGTCCCATTTACTCCAAGTAGCGAAGGTCCTCCATGGATTGAGAGTAGGAGCGGTGAATAATGTGCGGAGGGACGTGCTCCGGTCGAAACGAGTAGACACTGTTGATAGTGCTGCCATTCATAATGAAACTTCCATCCCCAGCTAGCCTCTTATCATTCATCACAGACGTTTGGATTGTAGTGCCACGGCCACGACCGCAACTCCCAACCATGGGATACATATCGTCATCATCGTCGTCGTCGTCGTGAGCGCTCCGTTCACTATATAAATGCTGAGTTTTTGCAGAATGTGTCGGAGCGATTCCTCCTACACCATTTCCGCCGCAATTTCTTGCTAATCCACCACCACCACTGCTGCCGCCTCCTCTATCACACTTTCTCCCTGTACTTGCTAGTGTCCAACATGGGTCTTCCGTCACACCATGGAACACAATGGTTGGATCCAAGGTGTCATCACAGTCCCCTCTACATCCAGCATAAAAATCAATCATTAATGGGATCCTTCAACATGAAACACTTTTATAGCACAGGCAGAATACTGAGACGGAATCTCTGAAAATACAATTGCTCATTCATGTGTACCAAACTACCCACATTGAACAAGGAAAAGGCAGAGCATTCCACCCCACAATAACAAAAAATGTATAGTGTTATGGGTGGCTACACCGGATATTGAAAAGAAACTCGAAAATCTAAAAGAAAACCAATAAAAAAGAGTTTGACGATTATTGGCATCTACTCAAGTGGAAAACTACGTTGCAGCTATTTCACCAACAAAACTTTTTTCACTCCAGATTTCTACCCTTTCCTTACACTGATAGTAAGTAGTAGCAGTTCTTCTTTTCCCTTTCATTTCAATTTCCTTTAACGAGATGAATATTATTAGGGAACGGGAGAAATATATCTGAGAGTTTCACTCTGCATTATTATAACAAAGCATTATATTTGTATGGAACAAGAAAATTGAGCTTTTCATGGTTGGATGCTCATTTTGGATGTGCAAGTAGTGGTGGTGGTGGAGATGCATGTTTTTATTGGGAGATTTCTAGTAGTTTTTGGTCTGGTTCAGAGAGATAAGTCTCAAAATTATGCTTATGACGGTTGTACCATGCCATGCATATGATTTGCATATTTTTTTAAAAGAAGAAGAAAATAGTGTTGTGTACTTGTACTTACAAGTTTTGAAAGTCTTTTTCCTTTGGATTACCCGACATGGAGAACCACCGAACTAGGAGCCACACAAGTGAGAAACTCGAGAAACAAATTATGCAAGTGATGGCAACGACGATCAGCACATCATCCGTTTTGTAGCAATCTTTTCCTGAATGATGATTTCCCATCAGAACTACAGGGCTCTCAAGGTCCTCCTCATCCTCTTCTTCGTCATATGATTCTCCATTCATAATGCGTTTGCTATCATCCTCAAAACTCTCATTATCACTCACACTACTATTTGTAATTGCAAGATCATGAGACTCTCCTTCATTGTCCTCATGTTCATGCTTGCTTCTGGCTTTTGATTTTCTCTCTTTCATTATTCTCTTTCTTTGTTCCCGTTCTCTCGGATACATTGACTTTCTATCGATTTCATTATCGTCGCTCTCTTTATCATCATCATCATCATCACCAACATCCATTGTGTTGAGGGAGCCAGTAGATAGAGAGGAAGATGGAAGCGGAAGAAAGTGCAAAGTCGTCTCGTCACCTTCACTACTGCTGTCTCCCTCACTATCAAACCAAGTGACAGTCGGCGGAAGTAATGACTGGGCCAATTGCTGCTGTTGATGCCTTAGCTGATTCGCAAAGAATAACTCATCCTGCCGTGCCTGGTGCGTTGTTTTTGTTGTTGAAGTTGTCAGCAAGGACTCTGATGGAGGTATTGAGTTCTCATTTTGTTGGTAGTGACCTTTGTTGTGATGATGACCCCTGGTGTTAACAAAACCATCCGAATGTATCCTGTTCGACGATGGGGCATTATAATGCTGTTGCTGCTGATTATTTCTATAATGCTTTTCTTGCTGCTGGTGTTGCTGCTGCTGTTGTGTAGAACGAGAGTTGGATTTTGTATCCAAAATCATTCTCTCCACCACAGAGAGATCCAAACCACCCAGCTTATTCATAGCGTGGCGAATTTTATGAAAGTCTGAAGTAGGATTGCTGCTGCTGCTACCACTGATGCTGTGTTGTTGGCTGGTGAACATCTATTTTCCCTGTGGAAGCACTAGCTACAACCGGGTAGTGACTGTTACTTTCTCCCAACTGGTGTTGTTGCTGCTGCTGTTGGTTGTGATGATGGGGATAATGGGATTGTTGGGAGTGGGAATAGGTGTAGTGTCCTGTGCTCATACTGCTAGTAGGAAGCTCCTTTAGATTATGTCTTCGAACTTGTTTATCTTGATGCTCGTTATCCTCTAGCATTTGCCAGTAGTACGGCTCATTTTCTCCTATTCTTCGCTGCTTGCTTGGTGAAATCACGGCTCGCTTGTTACGTCGGGCTATTGTGACTTGACGTTTTTTACGCGAGTACTTTCTATTGTTTGCGCTACCACCTCTTTCGTCTTCCTCCTCTTCTTCTTTGCCCTCCATATTGTATTCATAGCCGTGATGGTGACTACGGTAGTAACTTTGATACGTGTTCTTGGCTTGTTTGATTAGGGATAAAAGTTTTGTTAGTCCGTCCTCGAGAAAGTTAAGTAAGGTCACGTTGGTTCCTTCTATTATGGAAGATGAAGAGTACGAGGAAGTAGCAGATGAGTTGTTGTAATTGGAACTCGTGTAAGAAGTAAGCTCTGAGGAAGTAGTAGAAGAGGATGATAACGATGAGTCCTCACTGATTATCCTTGCAGGATCTGGCAGAGGTTCTGAAGAAAGAAAATATATTGAAAAAAATGAATGTATCATCATGATACTCAACCTGCTTGCTATACACGAAACATGAAACACGTACTACATTTTTTTTAATTGTAAGACTTTCAATGGGGAAAAGCGAAAAAGCTTGTTAAAATTGATCTGTTAAAAGTGATGATCACAAATGTGCAAATTCCCATCGCGCTTCCCTTTCTTCCGCGTCTTACGAAAGATGCATTTTAATGGAAAGCTTGTTCCAAAAAAGTACACGTGAGCACGATTTGTTGGCTAAGAAGATGCTAGACAAAAAAACCTTCTCCATTTGTGAAAAGCAACTGTTCAATATACAACGTTCATACCCTCTCGATTTTCCAACTTTGTGCCAAACAGCCACCTTCTTCTCTACTATAATATGTAGTTATACTTACTCAGACAGGAAATAATGGCAGAGTTTATGTTCCACTTCCAAAAGTATCAAGTTAACTGTCCGAGTCCTACTTTCATAGTACTATTGCATCTAAAATAGGAATGGGAAGTCACACAGGCTGAAATCACTCAACATGTTCTTTTCTTCTTTTCCTTTTCCACCTTACTTAGTTTGAACAAAATTGTTCCATATTTATGACAAGTAAATTTCAATGAAAAATGTTCTTTCGATATCCTTCTGCTACTATCAAACGCACCTTTTCGAGGGTTGTACATTCATACATACATATCGATGCATAGCCAAACTATCAAGTGAAATTCAATAAGTTTAAATGCACACAAGCTGTTCCCCTTCTCGCATTTTCCCAACTTAATAGCATTGTAGACAAAGAATGAAAGTCGAAAAGGAGAGAAAAAGACATGTTTTAATATTGTCTAGAAATTCAATTCACGGGGAGACAGTTTGCGCAGCAAGTCAAAAGGAAAAAAATGTGTACCAGAGCCAGAACCCAAAACACCAAAAAAAACCTTATCACATTTTTAATATTGTCGATATAATAATAGAGGAAATGTAACAATATAAAGCAGTCATACAGATGATGAAATAGTAGGTACACTACTTCCGCAGGATTTTTATCGCCCCAAACTTTTTGTCCAGATAAAATGTAAGTTTCGGCCACGGGAGGGACTATATGATAAAATACTGCTTGCTACAGACAAGGCAGGAGAGAGAGCTAACCAAAAAGGCTTGTGACCAAGTTTTAAATATGCCATTTTGAACAACTAAAAATTTGGATCGCCGGAAGAATTTTGACAACTTGTGTCAAACTTTCAATTTTTTCGTTACAGTGGCTGATGGCTTGTCTATTGAGTATTTATCGTAACGTGATATGGTGCGTGGGATAGTCTCGCTGAATTGCCAGTCGTTTTCAGGATGACAAACGTTGTAAATTAGACATGTCGAATGTGCACACTAAGCAAAAAGAAGAAAATATGATGATCGCAGCAGTGAAATTGGATGTGCTATTGGCGATATGAACATTGTACTGGTTTCATCAGTTGGGCTACGTATTACAATACATATTAAAGAACTACACTTACATGGTCAGCTTTGTAAATTATGTAAACTATTTCAATGTTTCGTCCAAAGATCGTAAATCAAAAATGTATTATAATGTTTCTGAATAGATGGCCTATATCGACGGTCTTTCAACATTGATAGAGAATTTTATTTATGAGAGGTCATGCTCATGCCTACTACATAAATTCTAAAAATATGGCTGAATAAGTAACAAGGAATGTATGTAAGTTGTAGTAGAAGAAAACTCGGGTTCAGCATCCCATGCAAATTCAGCTGACAACAAAAAATACCACAAATCATCCACGATTTACCGAAATTACCCCCATAGACTTTCGTTACAAACTGCGTGGCCAGAGAAGAGAGGTAAAGTGTGATCATCCAAGAGATTTTGTGGACACTGCCAATTCTTCATGTCCCAAGTGTAAAGAGCAGTCCACTTTTTAAAATTCTTATCTTTCTCTCCTCGTTGAGCATGCATACGAAAATGTAAAGTGGATATCTGAGTTTGAATCTCCACGCTTGGAATTCCAGGCCCATCACAACAGGTAACTGAGAGGGTGCTCCGGTGAAAGTAAAGGATGATAGCAGCGGGAGATGAATTATGGCAATTCTGAAAGCATTGCGAGCTTTAAAATTCAGTGTGCCAACTCAGAAACAGAGCACTTGCCGAACCGGCTGTGGACCCACAAAGATGTTTATGAAAGTGCACCGCGAAAGTTGTAAATAATATAGCGAGTGCTGGTTTACCATAGAATATGAAATGGAATTTTCTAGACATTTAACAAATGGAAAGCTTAATTGTATACTGAAAACGAGGGAGAGAAACTATTTTCTCACCTCCAAATACTATTCCCAATTCATTTGGAAAGGATGAAAGGAGGTTTATAATACTGACTAAAAACCTGTATTCTCAACTTTCCCCAGGATCCCAGTAACCACAATTTCATCCAAAGACTAAACGTGGTACTGCTTCTGCTGCTGCTGAATAAGAGTTAAATGGTAAAGTCACAACCGACATACACCACACTTACCCACATAATTCCATTTGTTTAATACGAGTCTCTGGGAGTGATATGATAGTTTACCAACGATGGTCTTACCATTTAAATTGGTTTAGCTAAGCTTTTAGTCAACCAGTTGAGGTCACCACATTTCTCACAAAGTACAACATACACAAATGTATATAGTTGGTATGTATACTACTCGTATAATATGATTTACACACATCTGGTTTTATCTGTGTGTAACCAAGCTCTTCTTGAAAGCAGTGCAAGTCTCTTGTAATAGCATTAGCAAGCAAGGGGAAGGCAAACTCACAAAGTGAATAAAAACCATTATTACAATACAAAACTATTAGTACGGTAGTAGAATATTGAAATTTTAAATGAGTCTTTTTGATGGCTACTGACTGAGTATATAGTTGCAGCAGTACAAAGTTGACTATCATCAGCAAAGGTAAGGGATGATCGACGTTTTAAGCTGATTCATACCAAAGGAGAGAAAAATGTAGGCTATAAAACACACACTAACAAGAAGAAGATAATAACTTTATAAAGTAAGATGAGTCACTGAAAAAGTCTAATCTGCCACATTTCAATGAGCATGATTTTGACTGTATTCCATAGCATACAGAAGGCTACAGAAGTTGCTGATTACGGAAAAGGAAACATTGTCCCATCTATCTAGAGATATTTGGTTTATTTTGAAAGCGTAGATGGATAGACTAAAAGTAAGTGCACGAAAGAAAGTGTTCTGATTCACAAAAATAGTCATTAAGAAGGCCCTTACTCCATTTCACTTACTCATTCTCACAGTTTATGACATGCGAATGAAAGCAAACAACTTGCTCCATCATCATCAGCAGCAACAAAAACAACCCATGATCATAACATCACCATCCTTTTCATTTTCTTGTGAAATATACATCAAAATCCCTATGGTCAAATGGAAGTACAGAAGAATTACCCTCATTGTCATTAGCATTGGCAACTCAAACCACTCTTCCTAACCATTTAAATTAGCAAACAGCACTGGGATTCCAATTAATGCCGTGTACGGAAACATCAGACAGTAAGAGAACAAAGCTAACTAAAGCTGGTTTTTAATTACACATTCTTCTAGTCATTTCGGATAGATAGCTGCAAGAAATGGTAGAGAAACTTGAGCACTATTCTGGTAATACCACCACCATCCATGCAGAAGTTTGACATAACATGAGAATATCATGTGCTTTTAGACTTGCTTCACGCAATAAAATGTACGTTCTCTCTTGCTGAGAATCTTATCAAAGTGAATTTCCCTGACATCCGTCCGTCCTTTCTTAAAAGCGTTCAGATAGTTATTACAGTGTTATTACTGTGAAATCAGGCCTTGCTTGGGTTTTGGTACATTAGATTACAGAAACAACCCCAACACATGCTAATGATGGACTCATTTTATTTGTTTATAGCTTTCACCATCACATCAACCTTCCTTTGTCTTCCAGTCATTAAAACGAATCAGTACAACAGCCATTTAATTTGTGTCACGTCCGCAGCATCCCATCCCACTCTTCTTAATTTTTTATGAAAAAGTAAAGAATGTGAAAGTAATCGTGATATTATGCTCTCTCTCTCTACAGTCATTCATCATTGGAGCTATCATTGAAGGGGACTAACTAACTAGTGTCACTCAACGTGGTGAATTCATAAAGCAAAAAAAAGTTTCGATGCTTCTTCTTGCTTTCTGAGATGAAAACGGCATCGAAACGAAGAAGTAGTCTACTTTTGGATAAATGCAAAAATCCGGACACTCATGAACATTAGAGGGAATATAAGGCGTAGAAAAGAAAATTCCGTTGTTGGTCTCGTTAATTCCAAAGAACATTTTGTGTTTTGCAAAGGTCTCGTGATGCCGCTCCAGCTAAAAAGTTTTTCCAGACATTCTATACATGTAGTCGTGTACACAACAGTTGGGAAGACAAGGAAGGGAGTTCATTCGAATAAGACAGTTTTAACACTCCACTTCACTATTATTTGTGGTTTCTCATTTCTGGGTTAACCCATTCTCCATACATATTATATAGTAATATACTTTCACAAGCCTCACTCTCAATGGTCGTTGTGGATTTTCCTTCTGAGATTCCGAGTAAGCTATCCTGATGGGTTTCCTTTCATTTCATCAAGGCAAAAACTTTTTTCAATGGTGTCTTCTCAAGAGGAATGAATACCAAAGAGAGGAGGGGAGCAATTGCAAAACCTTCGGATTCAAGCTTAAAGGCTTCTCTCATTCAATCTTCGTCTCACATGCATTGTTCTAAACATACCGTCCGAGTTCACTCACGTCAGTAATACAGTGAGCAAGCTTACACATTTTCTAATAATTTACATACACGGAAAAAGTACAAACCAACAACCAGCATTTTTAATGCCTTTCGAAAGGCTTATTCGGTTTTGATCAAAAATGCATACAATGATACCAATAATACATGCTAAGCGACTCCATCATGAAGTCAGGAAAAATTTCACACGAGCAATATTTTTTAAGTGCCTTTTAAATAAGTGCCTTGATATCGTAGTTAGCTTAATAATTCCGACTTGGTTGGCAATGCAATGTGTATAATAATTATACATAGTATGTTGATCTACTATGAAAAAATAATAAGAATGACTCTTATGTACATAAATGTGTGGGCGTTGGGCGTCCATTTGATGTTGTTTCACCAAAAGAAAGCTTAAATAAATAAAAAGTATTCCCCTCACTAATATGCCAGTCATGATAGAGCAATGACAAATGTCAGTTGTGACGTCAAAATTACAGTGGTACTATTCTACCAGTAGCTACGCATAAATGATGAGTATTAATCATGGTCCCTCTTAGATTAAGTTGATTTGAGATAATGGTAGATATGCTATATCTGGGTTATCAAATTGTGTAGTCGTATTTTGTATTGCTTTCCTAAATACATCCCCACCACACACATAGTCATTCATAATATTGATGATTGCAAAAAACTATAAAAGGAACAAAAATGAGTCATTGCAAACCGCTGCACTGAGGCTCTATGATAGCTCCATTCGTATGGTACGCCGAGCGAAATGAAATGAATTTACGATAACATGAAATTGCTTTTAGATAAAACCATTACTAACAGATATTATTGATAAAATTACTCTGTAATGATATTTGAGCCCAACATGGTCTTGCATTAACGTACATGAGTTATACGAATATTGACAAGGAACCTGTGTGAAGTGTCAGTAACGAGTTCGATGAAATGAAATAACGAATATATAAGGAAACGGCATGGTATATGTATATTTTAAAAAGTTGGATTGCATATTTTGTAACTGTTTCCATCAGGATTTTGAACTGTTTTTTTTGTCAATTTTAAAAGCATAAATTACAGTCATAGTAAATCATAAAATCAACCAATTTTGGCATTCTGCAATATGGAGTTTATAATAGATTTTTATTTTCACCTATAAAAATTGCTAACTTTCCTTTTGCAGACTTTCCTTTGTAAAACTTTGCACAGCTCCCGTGTGAGCGTAAATCACTTTCTTATAATATCCTATACCTTGTGATTATTTTAAATGCGCAGGAAATTCATAGGCAAAAAGAAAAGTACTATGGCTTTGGCCGTCTTTAGCGCCTGAATTTCTTCCATTAATATAATACGGTATAATCAGCCAACTTTGTCATAAATCCTTATAAAAAGTTTCGTTATCCATGATAAGAAAAATCAAAGTTGGTAAACGCATTACATTGAACACACTTTATGGTTTGAAGTACGTATGTGATGATCATGAGTGCAAAATCAACTTTCCCCATTATTCAATCAACCTAATTGTGCACGTTCATCGTTGGTTTACTTAAAGAAACAAACACGTTAGATACCTTCCCCCTCAAGGAAAAAGGCTTCTAGCGTTCTTTCAAACTCGACTTGATTGATTCTCTTGAAAAAAATCTGATGAAAATAACTCTGCTGCGAAAAATGAAGAGAGTGAGTGGATGACTGAGTTTAATGATATCATACTGTTGTAATCACCATCCACTCTGCTACTTCACTGGAAACCATAGGAAAGGAAATGGCTCGATGATGTTGATGGTGGCAAATAAAAAAGGAAGATGACAATGGAACGATATGGTATACATAGATAAGGGCTAGGCGGAGAAAAGAAAAGAAGAGAGAGCCCATTTTCCCAGAATTTTTTGGAAATAAATGGATAAATGTCCTTGTTGCTTTTTGTGTTCACTCAAATCTTCTATCTGGATGCGATGCCTCTTATTTTCATTCAATGCCTCTCGCGTTCACTCATGAGATGATCGTGGTGATTGTGTTAAATCTGTGCAACATTTTCGATAAAGAGAAAAAAGTGGTAAGACCGGATACATGATACTGTACCTCTCACTACTATACTATACCGCTGCTGCTCCTCCCAGGGAAGGCTGGAATGGAAGTTTCTTTTCCACCGAAAATTTCGAGAGGTATATATGTCATGGAAAGGAATATGGCGTTTATGTCATGTTAGAAGGGGAAATGATGCTAGCCTTACGTTTCTAATATACAAACTACACCAATGCTATCATCTTATTATAAAACTCAATTCTCTATAAAGAAATCAGATGGACATGATGATGTTATATGATGATGGCAGTTATATCATCTTCCAATCTATCGATTTTATATTATTTGGAAAAACAGAACAAGTGGTCATACTTACCATTGCCATTGTTGTTGTCGCGATGAGATAAGGAGGAGTGAAGAGCGGTGAGTCGACTGTGCGCTTCCGCATTAATAAAAAAGATGAAACCAACACTGACAACAGAAGCTGCGAGAAAAAGTCCAGCAACCTGGAAGGGAGATTCAAAACGACCCATGGCTGGGATCTAATCACCAAAAAAGGGATTCTATTGTGTTCTTCACTTGTCTTTCCTCAGCAGTAAACTCGGCCGAAAGGATAAATACACTTCACGGGAAAATAAGACTTGTATCATAAAAGTACACGCACTTTAGCATTTAGGAAATCTTTGTCAAGCAGGTACATTCGTAAGATGTTTCTCGCGTTGTTTCTCTTCTGCTTTTCTCATGTTGTTAACATACGGGCTGTTAAAATGTCTGCTGTATTAACACCAAAACTCTCATATCCAACTTTCACCTTTGCTGTTCCCTGCAAAACAGTGAGACAAAATTTCAATATTAAACTTTTTTCTTCTTGACTTTGACACTAAAATTTTAATGACTATTCTAATTGTAAGGGTTGCCAATGCAGTTGGTGGCTGTACCCAGAAGAACCAGAAGAAGTAGTCTCTCACCTTCCATTTTTCCATAAAATGTACTATACTACTGACAGATTTACTGACAAGACAACTGACTAAATACAAAACAACAGTTTATTAAATCTGTTACACATACATATACCAGGCATTTATCTGCAATAAGTATAAACATCTACGTACAACGAAACCCACGCCACACATCATTTTCCAGCAGATGTTTCGCAGGTGTCAGTGGGGCTCAGCATTTTGTCACAAGTCTTTCAAGCCGTTTTCAATAGCATTGTGCAATGTTAACTAGCAGTTTTTTATCAAAAGCCTTTGAAGCGCATCTATACAGCTACGGCATATAACATTGTATTTAATCTACAGGTATATCGACCACCAGATCGTAACAGGGTTTTGATGAAATGAGTGAATGATTTCATATCTTGCACACATTCAATCTTTTCCCGTTGTTTTGGTGCTATATATACTATTCATAGTATGAATGAATAGTCTTATACACACATATTATTACTTTTAGAACATACTGATTGATTATTCATTATTTTATGTGTAAAAAAGACAGAGGTATCGTTGGTTAGAGAATTTTATGTCAATACGGGAGAATAAGCTAATTTACTAAATGATTTTATTCCATTAGAACATTCATTAATCGTTAGTTCCATTCAATACTGTGGACATAATTCTTTAGTTTCTTGAAAAATTCTGGAGCAGTCGAATAGAGCCAACACAGGTCCAAGGTCACCAAACCTATACAAAAGAACGTATCGTATAACTGCAAAACCAATTTACTTGAAGAAATCTCCATTCCGCAAATTATTTTATCTACTTGTGAATTATTGGATCTGCTACACGAAAGTCATTTTACAACTCTTTTATTCAATAAAACTTTACCATTTCCGCAAGCATACTGAAAGAACGACTGACTCTATAGAAATAGACAATAAGTTCTAACTTTCACCGAAATAAAGGATCCATACTTTAACTAACTAATGGCATGTAGAAAAAAGTTGGCACTCAAATTCCCTCCAATTCTTTGTCTTCCCAGTTTCCAATTTAGCTAGTTCATCTACAACTGTCACATAATATCCCAATGTGTCGTATCGATTTCCACAAGGTCGCATATTGCAATTGTTATACTAGAAGCTTCATTATGTCTGGATCTTTCGTTTCGTTACTTCTTTTGATCCATTCAATATTCGGCGGTGCGGGGTTGGCAAAGCGCTTTTTATGGAAGCTTTTTGTTTCCTGCTGGTTTGCTTTACATTGGCAAAAAATACGGGAAAGCAGCAAAAGGTAATATCATACCTTTGATCTGTATGCATTTGCAAATCATATCATTAAAAGCAAGGGAAAAGTTGCTCTTTCAAAAACTTGCTTTTGTATCAAAGCAGCAATTTTTCCGTTGATAGTCAACCTTAACACACAACTCAAAACTATTGTCAGTCATGCAAATATTCAAATCTTTCTAGATAAAAATGAACTAGTTAGTCGTTTCTATTGGATAAATGCAGAAAAGAAAAAATGGTAATTCAATGAACTAATGAATGAACATAGCATCATTCAGAACCTGACTGCCAATTGATTTAATGATGATTTGACTCTTTTGTAAGTTTTTTTCAATAAAAAACGAAAAAGGGAATTCATGTTGGAGAAAGTAGCGTCCGTTTCCGGAGTCCATGGAACAGATTTATACGAATATCTAACAATTGTACATGAATACAGTATATATATGTATGCATCATAAAGGGTTTATATCGCTTCCTGACAAACATGAAAAGTAAAACTTTTCTGTACTTGACTGTAGGATATTTGCGGCCTTGTGGGCATTGTGATAGGCGTTACCAATCCCAATTCCAAAACAGCATTGGACTTAGGTAATGGGAATCAAGGGCTATAAAGTATCAATTACACTTCCAGCCCAAAAACTTTGCCGGTGTGAGTCATTATGTAACTTAAAGTAACGGTATGCACTGAATGTATGCCTATATACTCCAAAATATTTATGGGTTGAATCGTGCATTAACGTCATAACGGTTGGGTTCAGGTAGGGATATTGTGAAATTGATTTTGTATTTTTAACTTTCTGACAACAAAAGTTGGTTGCTGACATACCACAACAAATTCCATTCTGTTGACTTTGAGTAAAGCTAGGATCAACAGAAAATTCGTTTTTGACAAAATCTCATACACAAACAGAGTTACAAAATATCCGCAATCGAATAGTTCTTCCTGATTTTTGAGTACCTTTGAGATGGAACAAAAACAGTCTAGACAGTCACTTTTCTCTTCACACACACCACCACCATCTACAAATATAGTTGTGAGAGGGAGTGGAATTTTAAGAAGTATTTCAGACACTCACTACTATATCATAAAAGATCAGAGAAAAAGTTTAGAAAGCATTCAACTCGATTTGTACAATTTATTGCAAAACTTTTTCCTGGAAAAAGCTGTTGTGTACAAACATAAAAGTGTTATTGCGTTGCGCTATTTGTGTACTTTGTTTGTTCCACTTCTACACAGAAAAACAGCAAGTTTTCTCTCCTTCATTCCGGTAAAGTGCTCCGTGGTGAAACATGATTTGTATTTCATTCCATTTACTACTATTAGGGAAGCGAGCCAACCTAACCACCTGAGTTCTTTAAATGGAATGACTAGAAATTACAAACGATAAGATTACTCAGAGGGAACATTCTCCTGATTGCCTGGATAATACATAATTTCCTATTCTTCTTTGTATTCCAAAATAATGAAACGTGATGCACCTACGAGTACATGAAGCTATGGCTAAAGAGCACTTTTGTAGTCAAGAATATTAAATATTTCAAACACTCTTGACTGAAACATTAAAGAACTACAGTAACAAGGGTCATATTCGAAATGCTATAATAGACAAGTCCATTATGACAATTCAACTAAATACGTAGCTAGTAGTACTTGCTCATATTAAAAATTTATTCAAATACGGCTTACGAATGTAAACCAAGTATCAGTATTTGCATACATAATAATACTCTTGCACATTTTCTGTATTCGTTTAGCAGATTTACATTATAGTCTACATTCCATGTGAATAAAATACATCAAATAAAAAGGTGAGTAGGGATCCCTTTTTCAAATTGGTAAAGTTCCCTTTGAAATTAAAAATAATCAATTCAGTTAGCATTTTATGAAGCAAATTGACGAGACCATAAATGAAGCTAAAACAATGTGAATAAAAGAAAATGTCGCCACACACACAACTCATCAACCAAATCCCTTGAGACTCCATTTCATTCCCATTTTCTCACTTTCTCCACTTGCAAAGGGAGTGGAGACCGAGAGTCAGATCATTATTCAAAACCAGTCGCAATGAGAATTCCTTTGCTCATGCACTTGGAGAAAGAATATTGGCAGCGTAACGTTTCCCTACTTTTCTTTAGCCTTCCATGAATGCTTGCAGTTTCACCGGAATAGACTATAGTGATTTATGTAGGGAAATGAAATAACCCGGATGAATGAAGGGGAGACAATTGAAAAAAGAGAAAATCAATTTCACTTTTGCTAAAAAGGAGTAAGATAGGGATACTATGGGATATTGAAAGTAGTACACGGTTCGCAGCATGAAAAAAGGGTTAGAGGAGCAAAGGAAGGAGAGTCTGACTAGCCTACATATGTACATTACATCCTTTTCATTCCCAACTCATTGCAGGATTTAATACACTAGTAGTTGGCTGCTGCTCTCTCACTCTCTACAATTAATGTATTTGAACTTTGTTTGAGTTTCCCTGTATTGAATTGCAGAGCATACGAGTAAAAATGAAAGATCATAAATCATAACAATGCAATGTTCCTTGGGTAAATGGCTCGTATATTCACATTGAATAATACCAAGAGAGACAACCATGACCACTAAATTGACATCAAGAAGGAAGGCAGGAATCTTGTGCGACATGGGAGATGTGAAGGCTAAAGATGATACGATGACATGCCATAATACCCCGTCTCACTTTCTTCGTAGTCCCACCAGTAAGCTGCTTAATCGGATTGCATACTTCACAAAGTTTTTTATATTATTTTTGCCGCAGAGGCTTGCATCCTTCTAAGCCTCTTTTTCTGGAGTCAAGGGAGGAAGAGTGAGAAGGCAAGGAATGATACGGATAGAACAAACGACAACCGCATACTTCACTTTCCATGTTGTACGGAGTAGTACAAACTTTTCTATGGGAGGCTATAATGTGGCCCAAGCAAATGCTTTGACTTTTCTACATTCTTATCGGAACTAGTGAGAGGTATTAAGTAGTCTGGTTGACAATAGCACGACACACATGACATACAACATGTTTTTGAGTTCCTTCCCCTGGTGAAATCATGAAGGAGCTCTTGCAATTCCATCTGTTTCTACACGAAAGGGAGCTCTAGTTGTTATTCTAGTTAACAAGTCTCACGAACAGTGAATGCCGATGCATATTCGTGTAGTTCCTTGAGAAGGAGCATGATTACAAATTAAATTGCCTCTACTTGAGTTGCCTTGTTCCGTTTTGGCTCCCTAGTACAGCGAAACACACACACAACCACATAATTTTTGAATGTTCAGCATCATATCATGTGCCACAATTTCACCACTACCACAAAATTGAATTAAAAATGGAGGAAATTTGCGTGGTTCGTGAGCTTCTTCATGTGCTACTAATGTTGTTCTACACAGTCACGTTCCGCGAGATGGAAAATCTAGGCAAAATTAGACCCCTAATTCTATTTCGCGTGTGTAATGTTATTCCACACTTGAAGACAAAATATAAACTGCTCTGCTGATGATCATGTCTTCACATTATCACAAAGTTTATATGATGGACAATTGCAACAAGAAATTGCTCCTACTTTATTACATGCTAACTAAAATCATAATAATATACGTCTTCGTCGGCACGAGGTATGCAGACGATAGAAAGCAAAGAGGAATTGTAAACTGTGCATGGACACTCAACACAATTAGTATGTATTCCACAATTCCACTTTGATACTGCATTATACCTCCAAATTACAAAATCAAATTCTTCTTTGATCGAGATATATGAGCGAGCAGCATTTTTATTGCATCACTGCTAGCAGGTCAGGACTAGTGAAATCGTTCATACAGAGTCCAAAAATCCTTTCCTTGGTCGCCCTTGGTAGAATTCAATACTCCTTAAATCTCCCTGAATAACTCAACAATGTTCGTGTATGAACCTGGGAATAATGATACGGTCAAAGTCGACATTTTTAGTTCCAGCTAGCATTTTTTTCACCATAGACATTTGATTTGAAGTTTCTTGTTTATTGCAATGCAATTTCATGACTCACGAGAACATGGTTATTATGTACGTCAGGATTTTCTTACTCATACATAAGAAACTTCACCAAATCATCAAGCAATTTGAACTTCCGTTGCATGTCTGTAGTCTACTTTTCTACAAAATAATTCCATAAGACCTTTCACGGCGAGTAGGGACAAAGTTTTTGCAAAGAGAAAATAAATGAATCGAGTGATCTCTCGCGCTCCTCACTACTATCATTGTCAAACACAAAGGTAGCTTGCGATTCGAATAAGATGGACTGGATGTGGACACTGTGCTGATACTAATACCTAACAGAAAAATATTGGAGTGACAGTAACATTCGGCATGGATGTGACACGACGAGAAAAGTTCAGTCACCTGGAAGAAGAATCTAAAGCAATCAAAACCAGTGGGAGTGGGAAAAGAGAAAAGTGTGGTGTTTGGAGAGAAAGGATACCGAAACACTTGAAATGATTCTATCCTGTTGGATATCTCAAGCGTTTGTAGAGGAGTTCTCTTCCACTTGACTTGCTTTCCTCCGATTTCTTTCTCGACTCACTTACTTCCGCATCCACTCCTCCGCAAATGAATGACTGGACATGTTTTTCGCTTCCATAAATCCAACAGAGCCGAAAATGCTTCTTCTAAATTCCAGCTCAACTACTGATGCTCCAGTTCTACAGTTAATTACTTTTTTCTATTTAGAAATACTACATTAATGCTTTCTCTTCTTATTTATTAATTATTAGATTTGACAAATTGATTCCCTAAATTCATCTTGATTACTGTGTATGGACAAGCATATATAGTAGATATAAATGTTAAGAATTTGATTATTGACACAGTCATAAAATTCAACCTCTGAAAGTCAAATAATAAAAATGCATTAATGCTTTATTCTATTTAATTTCATTGATGCTGCTCAAAAACTCTTTCCACACACGAGAGATTTCTTGGAGAAGAACTCTTGCAGAAGAACCGTATTGATGTAAACGAGGATGTAATTCTGAATAATAACTTAAATTTTTATGAAATACATTGTTGCAACTCAACCATATTTTATATATTGAAGAGACAGAAACCAGCTGCTGTTAAAAGATCACCTGTATTTTATCAAATTGCTGAAATTCGAGATCCATTGCACTGCTCCATTATCAAGAACATCTCTCCGATTAAATTGGATCATCCATAACTGTCAAGAAAATACCCAACTGTCACAATCATTTTTCCATTCCCGTTGATTCAAGGAGGAGTTTTTGATGGCTATGAGTAATCTGTTCTATATCTAGTTCATTACTCTTGCTCACTCACTGCATCAACTTTGATTTTCCTGACATGGCTTTCATTCATTTTCAATGTGTGCATTTGCTACAGGGCACAAGAAATTTGTCAAATGAGTTTGCGGTTCATTAGCCCCGACTTAAAAACAGCTAGCACAAACACAAAATCCAACTTTAAACTTTTTTACCCAAAAATATTTCACAAAAAGTATAAGTAGTCGTATAGCTAGCTACTAATCCACTTTTGCATAATGCTATACAATGTTCATTTGCAAAACTTTTTTGCATGTCCAAAGTCAGGTAGCTGGTCCACTGAGTTGACGCTACATTTAACAATGTTTCAAAGTCTGGAGTAACAGTTCACACAGTGAAAGTTATACGGGACACATTTCCAGGATTTTTAACACGTAAAGTACAGTTAAAGTAAAATATGGGGCTCATCGAGAAGCTATCGAACATCCTACTCTATTCCAAACAATCCACCCAGTTCAGTAGCTCTACTTTTAGTAAGTTGGTGATTCATGTGTGCAAACATTCCTTTGCTAAGCAGTTTACATGAACGTATTTTTGCCAAAATCTGACATGATGGAGCAGCAATACTGTGTGCTAGCGTGCTGGTCACTGAATGAGCTGGTGATACTCATTTCCCCAGGTTTTTCCTTACTGCATCAGCATGAAAGCATTTACAGAATGGTAAACTAGGCTTATGCAACTTTTATTTTCCCAATGTTGCCTTTGTTCAAGTCGAAAGTAGCGAGGAGGAAAGTCAAGAAAAGTTGATGGAGGTATCAGACCAACTTTCTTTAAGGATTAATTAAAGAATCTCTGCAGCTTGTATTTTGCTTGCTAGCATCTTTTAATTTGTACTTTCTGACAATCCCTTTCCAACTACCGCAGAGACAGACGACTATTATACAGCCGCAAACAACTGCTAACCAATTTATAAGTATCCATGATGCAATAATGCCCGCTGCAAAACAAAGCTACTTGGGAGTTTTATGACTTCCTTATATATTAAAAGCTTTATAAACTATTACTTCCAAACATATTATTATGTTGTTTAAAACAGTATTTAAAAAAGTCAGTGCCGCCTGAAAGGGATGTGCCTTTTTGGGTCACATTGTGTGCTGATCGAAACTCAAAGACATTTGAGTTGGGTTGATTTGATTGTCTTTATTTAAGTGTCTTTCCGTTTCAATACACAAAAAGCGATTGTTCTACCAACAGTGACACTGGGTTTATAACATCAACTAACTAGTACAACTAAATTAGACTAACATGAATTGATTACATTTTGTCATTTTGGATTTAGGATACAGCATTTAACCACAACTTTGAAATACTCGTAACCTAGTCCTACATCAAGATCCTTCGGAAGATTATTCCACAAAATAGCTCCTCTGTGGTAGGAGGAATTTTTAAATACTTCAGACTTAAAATTACTAAGCCTAACCAGAGGAATTTTCCTGGAGGATTGTCTGGTGAAAAGCACAAGCTCATTTTTCTTGTACCTTTTGTACATATTTTTTAGTAGTACATAATCACGCCGTTGTTTGAAAGTCATAAAGTCTAATCGAGAGTGAATTTTTCTAATATCAGATTCGCTAAAATTGTATCTTCTACGCCTCGAAATTGTTGGGTGATAATATTCAATCAAAAACCTATCAATCTGATTCTGTAGGCCTTTTAGTTTCTCTTCAGAAACCACTGCCCAGATATCAGCTGCATAGTCTATAATTGAATGTAGGTGGGCATTCACCATAACTTTCATGATTTTTTCTGGCATAAAACGTTTGAACCCTCTCAAATATTTCAGCTTGTTGGATAATTTTTTAGACTTGGGGGACCTTAGACCCAGCGGTTTCCTTTCAAGAGCATTTTACTATTGTT
>LJIJ01002207.1:0-29918 GCA_001718145.1 Orchesella cincta
GTTTTCAGTTCCGCTAGGTATTTCGTATTTTCCGGTTATCCGGCATAGGTATTTTTCAGTATCACGTATTTAGAAAGTAGAGGGCAAATATTGTCAAAATTGGAATTCATATATGCTGAACTAAGTATGTTTAATTAAAGTCGAAGCAGACACTGGTAGAAAAAAAAAAAAATAACAATAGAATTTTAGAGTTTGTATGAACCTTTCTGAAGGGTAATACAAATTTGTATCACATTACTTTTAAAAACAATTTTGTTATTATAGTTTTCTTTATCAGCAAAAAATGAACAAGTTGTATTGCATGAATCTAGCTAGTTTCCAAATCTGGCATAACAATGTGACACTTATTGTACTAAATGATTATCGAAAACTATACTGACTATATAGAGACAATTAAGTTATTGGAGATTCGAAATGAAATGCCAACGAAAAAAAAATAATCCGAGGGTTTTTTCTGCTGCAACTTCTTCCAACTTCCAATGCATGCCGCCGAAGTTCCAATGGAGATGGATGAATATGCTGCTGTGGAAATGCATAAGACATGAATTTGCCATACAGTCATTATAAAAGACGTATTAGTTAATGGTTCACAGAAATAGCGGAGGTAAATTCAGAAAAGGTGGCAGTATACAGAATATTTCATTCCAAGAAGGTAGGCAGTAGGCTATTTTCGGTACTGCATAGGTATTCCGTAGCCGGTATTCGGATTCGATTCCGGGTACCGCATAGGTATTAGGTAGCGGTATTAGGTATTTTGCGGTATCACTTTAGGTATTAGGTAGCGGTATAGTACTACCTACTGACCTATACCGCACCTAACCTAATACGAAAAAACCTAACTTTCCAAGCTCTGCATATTCCCCATCTCTACGGCCCTGAAACTCGCAAAAATGTAAGGAGAACACTTTGATGCAAACACAATATGCCACGAGAACACTTGTAAGGTTTAAGACCCATGCACAACAGTGGACAAAAGTCTAGTTAAGTTACCCATGGTTAATTTTGATGGTTAAAATCTATGTTAAATTTCCGGGTAGAGAGATAACCGTAGTTAAAAATTCTGGTAACCGGTGTTGTGAATACGGCCCAGGTTTAACAAGGAAAAATCACCGTATCATCTTTTAAAATTTCCTTGTTGACTTGGTGCTGAGTATTTGAACCTGACAAACTAAATGTTTTCTAGCGTTACGTGACGGAAGGAGTTTAAGGCACCGTGACACAAGCGTGACAGAGGAAGGGAGGGGGTCTGAAAATGGCCAATTTTAGCTGTACGTTTGATATGGACGGCCCCTTACATTATTGAACAAAATTGTACTGATGAGCTGCTTTAATGCTAATGTTCACGTATGTGGTATCAAATTGGACGTTCTAACTTTGGTTGTTTTATTTGTTTAAATTTAATTTCGTTTTAGTATAAGAGAACAACTTCCTGATAATGTAACAGAAAATGATTGAGTATGTAAGATAACCACAAATCCCTTTGAGTTGATAATATACCAACTCTTTGCTATGAGGAGCTCCACGAGCTATATGAAAGCGATTCAACACCTAAACGTAATTTAAACACCAATATGGGTTAATGCTATAGAGCAGTTCTATTAGAGCTAATTGAGTTTTGCATAAAAATCTGGGGTGGTTCTCGTGGAGCTTCTCTATAGATTATTTATAAGCTGTTGATACAAGAATTGTAAAAAAAATAACACGAAAACAACAGATTTTTAAGCAAAACATGAGTAACTTATACACTCAATATAATTTTATTTATTACAGGAACTACAAAATTTTTAATTTTTATACATACTCCGAACTAATTAAACCACTTCATTGGATTTTTTAAGTTATAGCCAATAGTTTAGGGAAAGCGGCACATGTCTGTATGCATTTTGAATCACGTCACATTTTAATCACGTTTGTTAACGTATTAAATTGGAATTTTAATAAATTTAGCTTTTTGGAGAACTACATGCAGAACCTGTTAGTTCAAAGAATTTGTATCCCAAAATGTGTCTTTCAGCTTTATTTTTTGCAGAGGACAACAATCAAAGTCTAATTTTTATACCATCCCCTGTGCATTTAAAACCATAATTCCCAGGTCCGTTTTGCTGAATACGATTTGCATGTTATTAAAAAAATTATGTACAAGAATTGTACTGTTTAACTATAAATATCAATATATTTACCATGGTCCGAATTCCGATTAGGTTTTCCGATTTGGGAAATAAACACAATGTAAATACAAAATTGAAAAATTAGAAACTTCTGTGTTAGTGACATTAACCTAGGTGGGATATGCTTGCAAACGTTTGGCTATCCTATATTAAGCTTACCTAGACTAACATAAAACACTTAAATGTAAGGGCGTCTACCTGCGTAAGTTAGTAGTTGTATGTGACAAATAATAACACATTTAACGTGGTATGAGATGTGACTGCTAAAAATCTTTCATAGAAAAATAGGTATATGTCCATTTTCATACCGAAAGCGTACGATTAGTGCAACTGTGAAGGTAAGTAATTATTTCTAATCAATACAGTAGAATTATTTATAATCAATCAGTTATTTATACCATAGGATCGTTTAATATCACTAAATATGCCAGAAGTTGTATGAACTGGCCAAATTTATCAGGTGTATGTATAAACTGCGTTACACTTTACAAAGAGCTTGAATGTACTGGAGAACCTTATATGATTGCTTACCAAAATTTTATGGCACATCAATTGCCCGATGGCTGGAATGATCAAGCAATCTCAATTTCAGATTGTGACAACACCAATAAATAAACCTGAATGTTTTAGATATAAATTTAAAAGCAATTTGTATTTGTTTTAATTGAATTTGTGAAATAGCGGGAGCAATTAAAAAGATGAATGTGAACTGCAAGGAATGTGGCTGATACGACATTGACGATCCGTAAATGTGCCAATGTTGGAATAAGTCCTACACTGCGATAACTTGGAAAGCCGCAATGATATTCTGTGCAGCTACGACAAAACAGTTGGGGTTGGAGTGTCTGACAATATAACTTTTGTATAAAGGCTAGAAAGGACGTTTTACGAGGAATTTGGCTACTCAATTGAAAATGGAATACCGGGACTTTCTGCCACAATGTCAGCGACACTGGGAATGAGCGAATTGGTAAGTTACGAGTGGAGTCAAAGTGACACCACCACGTGGACACAAGAAACAACAACCACGGCAATTGTAAGCGTTCGACCTCACACACACACACCAAACTTGAGCAATTGATTGGGAAATGCTCTTATTTTGGCGTTAGTACTAATTATTTTAGATAGACGGATGTGAATGTTGAAACCGGAGAAACAATAAAACATTTCTTGAGATAGTCTTCAACGTTAAATTATTTAAATACATGAAATGCTTGGCATGTAAATCATAGGTTATAAGTTTATAAATGCAATACATAATCCAATGTAGATATCACGCATCGTGTTTTTACATTGCATTTTCAACAGAATTTCCATCATCATCAAATGCTTTTTATTTATAACTTGATTTTTACAAACTATTAACTACATTTACGTTTGTCTTTGGTTTTGATGGTTGCTTTGCATTAACTCAGGTACAATACAGTTTTGTTTCCCAAGTTATCATTATCGTATTAAAACACCAACCAAACAAATTACGCATCTGTCCTGAGAGGCAGTGTAAAACGCAAATAAGATACCAAGACAATGGAGCTATACTGCTGCAGAAACTGAAATTGTAATAGCAAATACAGGATGATGTACGGGTAAATTATAACATATTTTGGTTGTTCCACTAATCTGAGCGAATACAGTATGTTTGTTTGTTCTCAACATGATAAACTGGCTACGAAAGTTATGTTGTTTATGTACAAACTAACAAAAGAGCTGTGTTTACTGTTATCTGGTTTTTCTGCGTTCATCGTATCGTTTCAATAAAAAATTATTGGGAGAGTTGCGATAATTACAAAGCTCGTTGCCTACACACATGGACAGAATAAAATGAACTTTTGGATGCGTCATGTTTAATAGTCTGTAAAAATTTCTTGGTGGACATTTTGTTACACCAAACCAAGTTTAACAGATAGAGAACAGTCTGGACCATAGTCTAAACGTAGAGGTTTGTATCATTTTAGATATTAAATCCGTTTCATTAAAGCCCACGTGCGTTTTACTTCCTGTTTGTAAAGTGGGCTTTAATTAAAGAAGAGACAAGGGTGCCTCAAACTTTTTGGCTCCGATTTTGCTGAAAATTTGTAGTATAGTTCAGTTTGATGCGTAGATTACGAATCTGCAATAATTAGAGCCAAATCCCGAATGGGATTTGGCTATTTCTACATGGGAAAACACTACTTTTGAGAGATAAAGCCGTTTCAAATCACTGCTTTCGAGAGATAAAGCCGTTTCAAATCACTGCTTTCGAGAGATAAAGCCAATTCGTTTCCTGCTGTCGATATTACTCCTCAGTTTTTACTCAAGAGGCTGCTCTCAAATTTCATTTAACAACTGAAACTTTGAATCAGTCTACTCAATTGTGCATGGAAGCTTGTTGAGAGAAGAACAGTTTAGTTTTCTTCACAAAGCATGAGCATAAGAGAGTATTGCGTTTCAAGTCTCTCACAAGTACCCGAAAACATCCTTAGTTGTCCATTCTCAGGTACATGAAACACATAAAGGTTTACATGGCTTTGGGTACCGATATGTGTTCACGGTAAAAAAAAGAAGGTAGCTGCTGACTGTGTATTCCAATCTCCACTCACTGAAACCTCGCATCCATCAAAAATCAACACAGTCATTTTTACTCATGAGAAAAATAATGTTATCTCTGTCTTGCAAGTTTGTGAAAACATTTAGAAGTGGCTTGGTTTAAGTTTTTGTGAAGAAGTGAAGTTTTGATATTAAACAATAAAAATCAACACAAAAACCAACAATACGTTATGCAATTAAATTATCAACATGACGCTGCGACTTGAAATTCGGATGGGTTTCTATTTGTTGTGGAGGAGACGGTTGGGAAAGCTAGTGAATTAGTGACCCGCACTTTGAACGCCATACGAGGTCCAAATGGGGATCTACCTTCATCATCATCTCCTCTAGTTTATGTGGGAAGCATTTACTCCATAACTTTGGAATGGTAGGTTAAATGGATGAAGAATGGGGAAGATTTTGATTCTTTGGATACCACTTCCCTTAGTTAAATAGTTAAGGTTATTAAAACAGAAACAACCATCAATACTGTTAGTCTTGCTCCCGCAAGGCGTTAATTGTGGATCTTTATAAATACATTACTAATGTACTGCTCAATTACTTGAGATGAAGAATCTTCTCGAATGTGCAACCGAGAAAATGGCAGGAATTCTCCACCACCCATTCAAAACCACGTTTAAAGGAATCTATTGCAATTTGAGCACTCATTTTCGTATTCACAAGATAAACTTCATTCATGTTTTACTGTGTGTAAAAAACCCGTAAAGTACCTACACCAGAGAAAAACCTTATATTTGTCACTCAAGTGGTAAATATATGCCCAATACCCATAACGGAAAGAATCTAATTTAATTAAGCGTCGAAAGAAATTATCATTTGCAAAACACTTGGGTAGGAAATTGTCTGTCTTTTAAATTAGCATGTGAATCGTCCTGTAATCATTCACCTTAAGTGTTAAGCGATATAATCTTTTGAAAAAACTAACCGCTTATTGTTTTCTCGTGCGTTAGTTTAATAAGCATATGTAGGTTTGTTCATTTGTGTTATTCGAACAACAATTTACATGTAAGACCAAATGTTTGTTTTTTGCTGATAATATGATCGAGTATAAATGTCAGTCTGTTTTACCTACGTCTCGATAAGGATGAACATAAATGCGATATTCATTTTTTGTTTCTGGTTGTTGATAGTTAATATGCGTTATATAGGTGACTGTTAGACTATTTGAGATAAGCCCAAAACTCAGCACTCCGACGGTGATCATGTACGGTAGCTCAGTGCGGTCCCCATTGAATCTGTTTTCCACCTCCGCAGTTAGGCAAATGATCCTAAGATTCTTTTGGAACGGCGGCACGTTTGATTATGGCATTTTCCTTTGTTTCAATTGAGGTGTAAAACAGATTCAATGGGGACCGCACTGCGGTAGCTCTTATTAATATTGGTACGCCTGTTTCAATTGAACTTTGGACCAATTCAGTTTCCTTTCGCTGTTCACAAAATAATTTGATGATCATCCATTGGTCCAGGGAAAACATAATTATCCAGACGTCTTCGTTCTTTTTGTGATTTTATAGAAGGCTACTATCAGTACCACAGTTGGCTTTTCTAAATACGGAAGCAATCTAATAATGTAAGGAACGTCATGATCTGCACATTTGCACCAGAGTGTAAAATTGATTCTCCACAACCAACAGTTTTTATTTCATGCCGAGAAGTTATAAAGACAGTCACACTTCAATTCATTCACACTTTTGCATAGATTCTTACCATCTGATTATTTCTCCACTGATGACGTGTAAGTGCCAACTGATAGATGATTTGAGATTAGTTTAGAGCTAATCTCAGAGCTCTCATTGTCTCTCACTCTCAAACTCAGAGCTCACATTGTCAAAAGGTATGGTAGACCGTTTGAAGTTGACATTTTAGTAACAAAAGAATTCAATGCCCATTGAACTCACTTAATAAAGATGAACTGACGTTCCATTACTAAAAGGTTACAATCATGGTAAGCTAGTTTAATCAAATATGACAAGTTCCAACTGCTTAATGAAATTGACGTGAAATGTGTGTTTCAGATGAAATCAAGGTTATGCCAGTATTTAAGACATATGTGAGTTATGCATGCGACAGGGTTTGCGGCCGGGTTTTTTGAGTCTTGGTAAAGGGACGGCATTTTCTCGAGAGGTTTCTTGATGGATTTGGCTGAAATTTTCTTTAACTTAGTTGCCTAGCAATTCGACAGGTGGCAATTCATGGTTTTTGAAAATTCGAAAAAACGGCGCCGTAAATTCAAAACCAAAACGAGTGGTTTCTTTCAAACAAAAGTCATAATTTTGCGAATGTGGGAGGCGAATGAAGCCATTCGAAACTGAAATAAATTTTTGTTATAGAGAGTATCACTGAATCTTTTTGTACCAACATTTGAGTGTTGAAAAATTTATCTCTCTGGAAATAGTTGTACTACAAACAGCTTTTGTTCGGTAAAGCCAGAATTGTCTAACATTTCATTTATCATTGGGTTTGTCTAAAAATCAACATTGATAAATATTGACAATCAAACAAATATGTATCAAATATAAATAAGGTCATTCGTCTTGCGTTAGATCACAAACGCAGAAGCATAACAAAAAATGGAATATTTTTTCAATGCTTCCAATGACTGCATCAATACCAATACCCAAATTAAGGTCACTCAAATGTAAAGTATCTTCACTGGGTGCAATCTGACAGGTTGTGCTCCAATACTCTAACGACAAAGATTTAAACTGAGAGCGAGTATGCTAAATATCATTAACTAATGCTGCTGAAATTTCCAATGCGTGATGTTTCGGTTCAAACCAGGAATCCTGTCTATCAACTGATCTTATCTGTGGTACGCATAACAGAAATACAGTCAAATAACAAATAACTACGCCAAAATTAATGAAGTCTTTTCGTTTGCTACGGTATAGTAGTGATTGACGGGGTTTCAGTTCAATGATTAAATTCTGTTCGTTCGGAATTAAATTGTCTTGATGATAAGATATTCAACTACACACCCATTATATTTTTTCGCATATAAATTGGAGCTACTGAATTAAGTCCAGTACAAACAGTTTAATGTTTTATAACAAATTTCCAATTGACTTTTCCTTCTGCAGCTATCTGAAACACAGCTTTTTGGAGCAGTGAAGACCACATCAGTACATATCATGACCAGAACAGTTTTTTCGATCTTCGGTGTCTTTTTCTTCAGCTTTATTTTTGTTGAGAGTTATTATGTACAAATAACACAATACAACAACTATTACTGTGAAGGTTTGACTTACAATACTTCAAAAAACATTGTGCATTACAATCTGGTTAATTATAATTTAATTCAGATCAATGTGTAAAATGAATTATTTTATGACTGTCAACACAGGATGGCAAACTACCACCGACTATGACAACCTTTGCATGACCTGGCCTAATTTTGGCTATGAAATATCAGGTATACACATTTGGGAAGGAAGCTGTGTGAAAATTTACAAAGAGAAATATTGCGAGGGGGAATCTTGGATTATTGCCTATCCAGTTTATGAAATATGTGACTTGCCTGATGGTTGGGAAGATCACGTCCTCTCGGTTACGGATTGTGAAGCTAGCAAGCAAGAGACTTCATTGTCCACGAGGCTCATATGTACGTCGAATCGTGTATGGGGACTGGCACGAAGCTATAACCATTCACTGCTACAAACCAAATGAAAATACGCCGACCTACTCTGGGAGTACTGGGCCAAGACTCCGCGCAATCCTCAAACAACAAGCTGTCCAGTTGCGGCCCACGGTCACGCGTTTACAACTACAAACGGATGGGATTTGAACCACACTCCAGTTTTGAAGTGCTCAAGGAATTTCAATCCGTCTTCCGAAATGATCAATGTCACGCTCATCCAGGACGGGTCAGTAAAACCAAAACGGATGGTGGTAGGTTCAAAAGAAGATCAAAATGCAACGTTTGTTTCTAGTGGACACACCGATAATAAAAGTTCCAAGAATTACGAGCAACTATGTGATCCAGGACAAGCATTCACAGGAATTAGTGTCCTTGTTGACGAGGGTATGCGAATTTATTTATTGTTCTATGCTTTCACATTTATTATCAGATTATAACTAATAAAATCCCCGTTTTTGGATTCGGTATATTAGGTGGAGGAATTAAAGAGTGGAGCTGGATGTGCGACAATGTACTTGATCCGACGGAAATGTGTGAGCCGCAGGAATCCTTGGGACTTGTCCTTCAATGCGACAACTCAGAAAGCGGCAATGAACTGGAATGCAGCTACTCCAAAACCATTGGAGTTGGTGTATCTACAACGATAACAGAAACCGAGAGACAGGAAATGACGTTCTCTGCGGAATTCGGATATTCGATTGAGAACGGAATCCCAGGGCTTTCTGCATCAATGTCAGCGTCACTGGGTTTTAGTGAGTTGGTGGGATATGAGTGGAGTAGGAGCGACACTACCACGTGGACAGAAGAAACAACTGTTCAGGCCACTATGAAAGTCAGACCATATGCACACTCCAAGCTAGAACAGTTGGTTGGTAAATGCTCCTTTTATGGAACTAGCGTCAACTTTTTCAAGCAGACAGATATTAATGTTACATCGGGAGAGGAAACAATATCATATTTCTCAATGTAGTGTTTTCAACTTTATTGGACATGCAAAATATTTGGAATGTAAATTAAATGTACAATAAAAACAAAAACAGGCAAACTAATTCATATAGTGTTTGAGCTGTGTAATGATTTGTGCAAATTTCAGAAACCTCATGTTGCAACGCCTACTATCAGGAACGATGTTTGTACTTTTAATTACATATAATTAGCTTTATGTGCCTAACAAGTGAGATTCCGAAAAATTTGTTTACTGTACTGCGATATTTTAGCATAAATGTAGGATGTTGAACTGGACATACATTTTGTTTCCAATAATACGATGCAGCCACAATTTCTCAACACGTCAGGTTGATAATACACAATGTTGCGAATTGGAACAAGTGTAATCATTGGCTTCTTTGGGCTTCCCCTATATGGGCTTCATTTTTTCCATGAAACTTCTTTGAACCCTTTTACCCCTTCAAGTTCCTTATAGATGAAAGCATGGTGAAAGCCAAGGTGACACTGGTGACTGTAATTATTGATGTAGAAATGCATTAACTATCCTAATATCAGTACTAATGAAACTGTTTCTGCACATTTGTCTTTGTAATTTTCAAATTTTAAGCTTTACCGTTCTGGTCTTGACTTTTCCATGCTTTCTCCCTTAAGAAATTTCAAATGGTAAAAGGCTTACAAATTGTTTGTTTAGGAAAATATGCCCGTAGTAAAAAAATCCAGCTCTACACGCTCATTACTCACCAAAATGAAGTATTTGCCAAAGTTGAGGCAAATCCATGAGTATCACCTCCAGTAGTCTCATATCAGCTATATTAGGGGAAAATGTTTCGAATAATTTTATTAATCATGTCAACGACTAGATATCAAGTATACTTTTTTTTGCAAACGAAAGGTTTGACATAGGATCATAGATTCCATGATCAAGAATGCATCAATGCAATAGATTACTCCAGAATTAATTCAAACAACTCTTATTCATAAAGGAAAAATGATAAGTTTATGTACCACGCTTCAATAAATAGAAATCAAGATATATGCATTAGAAATAAATTTTCGGCGAAAATTTCGAATCATTTGTTAAAGTACACAAAGTCATCGAACTATACAATTTGGCTCATGAGGATTTTGGCTTATGAGGATTTCGATAACGCTATAAAAAAGCTTTAAAAGTTCTGATACAAACGTCTGAATGTGGGAAGCGAATGTGGGAAGACTAATGGGAAAGCGAATGTGGGAAGCGAATGTGGGAAGACGATTTTGGGACGGCGAATGCGGACAGCTAGTGTATGTGGTAAAAGAAAACTGAAATTAGTCGAGTGAGAAGATAAGTTGATTTATCAAGCACTTCTGACATTTACACTGATGTTATATGACTATGCAATACACGTTTAAGCGAGACGTTTTATATTTTGTAAAAATATATGAAATTTCGAAAACTCCAATTTAAAATATACTACTTTTTGAGAGAGACAAGTTTATTTTGACGTTTTTGCCTTCCCAGCGGTTTTTCTGTTAAGTTTTTGATTTTCTGATCAAAATGTGGAAATTTCTAAAATTTGAATTTTTATCAAACGCATGTCGGTGACCACCAAATATTTTACGTATGTTCATTTCTCACGTAAATGAATGTTTTGCGTGAATCTCAGGCAAATCGGTCAGAATCACCTCTGACAATATCCTTGTCAGAGTATGGAAATGGAAACACAGCAAGTGATGATGAAGTTCAATAATCCATCGGAAGACTGCGGTTTTAACATAAAAACTGCTTCCCGGAATGAAAATCACAAAGTGCATATAGTGCTGCTGTCACATTACATATGAACTAGATGGACCGTCATAAACTTAGTTTGCGTTAATTTATATAAACCGTACGGTACACTATATCTATCGTTCTGGGTGAATGAAATTGTTTCATTCCACAAGTTAGTTATCAGGGTATTACTTACTTGATAAGAACAAGTAATGTGTAAAACTATTGCCTAAGTATTACATGTATAAAAATTTGTACCGATTGTATTATGCAGAACCTCTTTCAAATATGCACGTACTTATTAGTAAGGGAAATAATGTTTTGATTATTATTCTCACACATTTATATTGGTATTAATTTTATTTTGTTCACATAATTTTCACATACCTTGCATATACCTTGTATGTATGTATTTACGGGTCCCCGTGATCATATGTGCATGCTCACACCGATCATACGTGCTTGCTCATAGCAACCTGAGCATGCTCGCATCGATACTGTCATATGAGCTTACTCACACGATACACGAGGGTCGACTTAATCCACTTATATTAGGATTTTTTCGATCTAACCCATTTACCAGTACCAGTACATCTTCCTATAGTGAAGGGAAACACTACAGGGAGTACTGCAGTGTTATAGTCACCCTCCCTCGTGACAACACTTACAGTACTACGTCCCCCGTACTAACACAGAGCCAAGGACGATTAGCAGGACTAGCTTGGGTTCGCATTTTTTTTTGCGCCCCCAGGGGGATTCGAAGCCCCGCACACCTTACTGGCAGCCCGAGAGCTTACCTGCATGGTCTGGCTAGCCCTGCTTTTGCATATACCTTACGAGAAACTTTTAAAACAAAATCATTTGTTTGTCAGTATAATTTGTAAGACATAGAGTGTTGATGTCAACTCCTTAATATGTCAATGGCAGACACTAAAACATGCAAAAGACTATTTATGTATACGTATATATGAGGATGTAATCTTTCATAACTCTTTAACTGATGCCATTTGAAGTTAATCCGAAACAATTTATGCAATTGGCAATTTTAGCCGTTTAACTAATGGAGCACAAGTTGTATTGTTTCTCTAAGTGAGCATACTTTTCATTGACCTAAATTAGGAATCAGGATCAATTCGACTGTCGAATGTATTGATTACGATTTTTTATTTATGTTTTGCCCTAAACGTTATTTTTGTAACCTAAGACGAATAACTGGATTTGTATTGGATACACGCTTGTTTGCTTGTCAATGTTTATCAATGTTGCCTTTTTGACAAGTTAAAAAAACAATGTTAAAATAAACGATGGACGATTCTGGCTTTACCAAACAAAATGCTGCTTGTAGTACAACCATGTCTTGACTGATAAGTTGAAAACCGCATTCAACACTCGAATGTTGATACAAAAAGATTCAGTGATACTCTTTATAACGAAAGTCTCTTTCACGTTGAAATGGGTTCCTAAGATGATAGATGTGCTGGTACATGTGTACATTCAGATGTTTCTCCACATTCGAAACTTAACGTTCACATCTTTTATCGTCTGCTTAACACGTCAAGATTAGTAAATATTTACTTTTGGACAGGTATTTAAAACATCGTTTTGAATTCAGAATCACAATATAGCCAATAATTCCAACGTTTTTTGTACAGCAAAAATGTCAGATGTCTTTTCGGAGGAAGATTTTGTGAGACGACGATCTAGACAAAGAGAGCACAACTTGAAGACCTTGTGGAAATACTGGAGAACACAAATACTGATGGGACTAATGGTTCTTTAGTTGGCATCAAAGGTGTCCTCATTGGGGCTATTCGCACAGTTTTAAAAATCTGCCACCAAATTAAAAATGGGTTGGATATCACTTCCCGAAACTTGAACCAAAATGGAGGTGAAGATATCAATAGCCTTCAGAGAATCGATGCTAGTTGGGACTCCATCCAAACCCAAACAAACGGGATTGTGACCACAATAAGAAATGAGATGAAGATATCTGTCGGGTCCTTAAGTTCGGAGGCTCAAGAAATTCTTGCCTGTGTCATGGAAAGGGTGGCTAGTGCATTTTCAGCCTTTGCCGATTTTATTATATTCGTTTTGAAAATGTTTTTAAAAGCAACAATCTGGATATGTCAAAAAGTCGTAGGAGGTTTCCTTGAGTTTGTGTAACGTCTGGAAGCAGTACTCGGTTACTATGAGGATGGTAGTAATACTACTCCAACGGTAGCTTTTTGAAAAACAAATCTAAAATTGTCATGAAAGTCTATTTTAAAGTAGGCTTTGACAAGTAAAATGCTTCAAGTTCAATTTATTTTAATTTATAGTTAATTGTATTTACATCATATTTACATTTATAATACTAACAGATTTTTTAAAAAATTTGGTAGCAATAAGAATCAATTTAGCAAATAATACAAAACAGTAAAATTGTTTCTGGTTTTTTTAAGCCATTACTCATTTTTGTACCGAATATATGTAACCTTAATGTTTACTGAACTTCGCCGTATGCTTTTACTGCATCATGCCAAACCAAGAATAATTCAGTATAAAAAATCAAACTAAATACAAATAGGAGTTAATGTATGAATGTGGTGAATTAATTATGGCGAGTTTATAAAGCCAGTTAAAGTAGATGGCCCGTTATCTTAAAAGGTGGGTTTGCATTTGATAAACCGGTTTTTTATCTATGTACTGATGCCGGATTAAGGTAGCCACTCTCTTGTTTTTTTGTATGTGGTCTAAAGGTTAAAGGATTTGAGATAAATGCAAAACTCGCACTGTAGAAATGTAACCTAAATTTTCATTAAGTTTTTAGTTTCAAATGAGGTCAAAATCTACTGAAACGAATTTTTCCGGGATTGCATACATCATGAAGGCTGCTTGGTGTGTCAAAATCGTCGGGCATTTACTCCTTACGATGAAACAGACGGTAGGAATCTTAATACCAATATTGGCATAGTTACATTTATTCAAAATGATGAATTAAGTATGCCTCGAAACTAAGAAATTTGACATGTTCAATAAATTTTTTTGCTATAATTAAAATTCAATTTTTCATAAGTCACTTTTGCGGTGATCGATTTCCACCAATTCTTGTATCAAACTAAGCGCAAAGAGCTATATTCTGACGCTTGTACAATATCTCTGTGGTGCTCGTTGAATTAAAAACGTGAATGGGAATTAATCAAAATAAATAATGAAAACCCGGTTTTATTCGGAACCGTCAGCATGCAACTTAAAAATATGTGGTTTTGAAGAGCTGGGAGTACAATATTCTGAATTTGCACATGTTTTTACGTAGGAATTCACAAGCAGAGTATTAAACCCTACATGTTTCAATTTGAAACGAAAACATCAGGTCAGAGTTGTGAGTAAAAGCAACCAACCAATCGAGGATAATGCTTTCCGTTTATTTTAATTTTAGTCCCTGAATTGAGTTTGACCTTTTAATGGTGGACTTTTTACTGATTGACAAGCTGATTGCTTATGGGGTTATTGTATTTATACGTCCAAGAGGCAGGATAAGTTTGAATGCACTGACCTTCTCGAATGTTTAACACTCGGTTGTCATCAAGTCTTTGTATTTGCTACGTATAATAGTGATTGACGGGGCTTCAGTTGTTGAGTTGTTCAATGATTAAATTCCGATCGTCAGGAATTAGATTGTCCGGCAGAGCTGGGGGACGCGGTTCTTTTTTGAGCCGCGGTCCTGCGGTTCAGGTCCCGGTTCTGAACCGAGACAGACAAATCTTTTGAAAAGAACCGAAGACCGGGACCGATAACCACATATGATTTTTCAAAGAACCGAAATCCTGAACCGAGACCGCAAAATAGGCCCGGTTCACAGCTCTGGTCCGGGTGATAAGATATTTAACTACTCACGCATTATATCTTCTCGTACATTAATAGGAGGTACTAATAATAGTCCAGTACCGCCAGTTTAGTGTTTAAGAACAAGTTAACATGCAAATTTTCTTTCTGCAGCTAACCTAAAACAGCGGGTTGTACTGCCACGACCACATCTGTACACATCATGTACAGAACATTTTTTGTGCTCTTCGGTGTCGGTTTCTTCGGCAACACTGCTGTTGAAAGTTACCATGTAACAATAACACAGTACAACAACTATCACTGTTTAGGTTTGACTTACAATGCTTCAAAAAAAAAACAAATGCATCAGGCTCATTTACAATCTGGGTAAATTATAATTAAATTGAGATCAGTATTTCATATCAATTGTTTTATAACTCTCAATATAGGATTGAATACTACCACCGACTATGACAACTTTTGTATTACCTGGCCTAATTTCGGCTATGAAATATCAGGTATACAAATCCGGGAAGGAAGCTGTGTGAAAATTTACAAGGAGAAATGGTGCGAGGGAGAATCTTGGATTATTTCCTATCCAGTCTTTGAAGTGTGTGACTTGCCTGATGGTTGGGAAGACAACGTCCTCTCGGTTACGGATTGTGAAGCTAGCCACAAGCAACTTTATTGTCCACGTGGCTCATATATACGTCGAATCGTGTATGGGGACTGGCACGAAGCTATAACCATTCATTGCTATAAACCAACTGAAAACACGCCGACTTACTCTGGAAGTACTGGGGCCAAGACTCCGAGCAATCCTCAAACAACAAGTTGTCCTGTTGCAGCCCACGGTCACGCGTTTACAATTACAAACGGATGGGATTTGAGCCACAGTCCAGTGTTGAAATGCTCAAGGAATTCGTCTTCCGAACTTATCAATGTCACACAGAACCAAGACGGGTCAGTAAAATCAAAACAGATGTTGGTAGGTTCGAAAGAAGATCAAAATGTAACGTTTGTGTCTGGTGAACACACCGGTATTAAAAGCTCCAGGAATTACGAGCAACTATGTGATCCAGGACAGGCATTCACAGGAATTGGTGTCCTTGTTGACGAGGGTATGCATTTTTAATTTGCTTTTCTACACTTTTCCATTTAATATCAGATTACTACTAATGAAGTTCCTATCTCCGGGCACGCTGCATTAGGCGGAGGAATTAAACAGTGGGGATGGATGTGCGACAGTGTACTTGATCCGACGGAAATGTGTGAACCACAGGAATTCTTGGGATTTGTCCTTCAATGCGATAACTCAGAAAGCGGCAACGAATTGGAATGCAGCTACTCCAAAACCATTGGAGTTGGTGTATCTACAACTATAACAGAAACCGAGAGACAGGGAATGACATTCTATAAGGAATTTGGATACACTGTCGAGACAGGGATTCCGGGGCTTTCTGCATCAATGTCAGCATCACTGGGTTTAAGTGAGTTGGTGGGATATGAGTGGAGTAGAAGCGACACTAGTACGTGGACAAAAGAAACAACTGTTCAGGCCACTATGAAAGTCAGACCATACGCACACTCTAAGCTAGAACAGTTGGTAGGTAAATGCTCCTTCTATGGGACTAGCGTAAACTTTTTCAAGCAGACAGATATAAATGTTACATCGGGAGAGGAAATAATATCATATTTTTCGATGTAGTGTTTGCAATCGTATTTGATACATGAAATGTTTGGAATGTGAAGTAAATATGCAATGTAATTAAAAGCAACAATATGTACCACCTTTGGAAACATCCTGTTATAATGTCTCTTTTTAGTTACATTCAATTTCCAAATCTTTATTACATTTATTTTACTTTGGTTGTACTTCACAAGAAAATGTAGAATTTAGTTCCATACATTCAAACAGACGATAACTTTAATCTTAAATTAAATTTATATAGAGGTAGATTCACTGTTAACAGAATCAAGAATCGCACAATTTTGTCTTATGCCTTGGTCTCTTACGTCTCTGATTGGTAGACGGATAAAGGAAGTGTTTTACAAGGGTTTCAAATGACATTAAAAATATATTTTAAGGCGAATATTAAAATATAAAAGTAGTTGTAAAACTTTGTTGTAAAATTTTAAAAGGAATTCTTATAGGGCATATTGCTAACTAAATAAAGATTTTCGCAAAACAGTTCTTGTTTCCGTATAATATTTTTTGCACTCAAATGTAAGATATTAATAAGTCCGTCATTTTCTATTGGAATGTTTATAAACAACATAAAACTGCAGTTGCATACAACGAACCTGGAAAACGTAAATACTAAAATTTTGAAGGGTACATTTTCAACTTTAGCTACCGTTGGAATAAATTTAAGAAACAAATAACTTGGTATTGTTGTATGTGTCCAAGGTTTTAAGAGTCTAAAAATGGTAAAACCTCTGCACGGACTTAACGTATCATTTACATTTCGACAATAAAATGCTACTTTTTACAGTTTTTAAGGCTCTGATTAATAAACAAAAATAGCAAAGCTTTAGTTAACTTTTTACTTTGATATATTACTTTGGATTTTTTATTTGATAAAATTCCATATTGCCCTGTTTTTAAGAAGTATCCGCTCCACAAATATATACAAGCAAAAGTTTTTGCAACGGAGAAAGTTTTCTACTTCATGATGATGAACAAAAACATTGCTAATAACAATGAATATTTGAAAAGTAGCTATGAATGCTACAATGAGTCGTTTATTGTTAACATATTTCACATATTTTGAGGTTTAGCATATCACATATGCATATTTTGGCCATTTCGCCGAATTGGCCGTTATTTTGCAATTTTTTACCTGTTTACGAATAGGACTGACAGTCTAAAAAATGTCCAAATTTCAATTTAAACCATGTATATTTTAAAACTATTCGGATTTTGTATCCATTTTTTCATCCACATATTTGACCACACATATATATATACATATTTCGACCTTCATAAACATCTTTGATCAGCTCTACTAATACAATGAATCTTTAAAACGTAGCATGAATGAAACAAGAAACTGTACTAGAAATTTTTCAGAATTGATATACTAACCGATCTTTACATATGCATTATGCATACTAAAGCTGATTAGATCTACTTTATAATTTAAAAAATCAGACCCACATCATATCATAACAAAGTTCCGTAATGCAGTGGTGGACTGCAGTTGGAACAGAGCATAATATTATCGTTGGGAACATAGATGTGAAAAGCTTATGCCTTTCAACTTCAAAAACAAACAGAAAATTTAAAAAAACAATTTCAAGACTTTCCGAGCTGTTCTATCACATTAAAATTAGTGTGTGTTTGTAATTTTAATACTCTCGTAAGAAATAAGACGAATATTTTTGCTGGATGAAGTATTTATCAAAACTGAGAAGATTGAACAACGTTTTGACAGGAATGCAACTTGTGTCTGCTCGTTCGTTTTGATAGAGTCACAGTATATAGCATGAGAAGACCTTATTGTAGTTCTTGGTAGTTTCAATTTGTTGAAACTAAAAAACGTTTTCTCAGTGCTTTCTTCGTTTTGAACAAAAATGTTGCAGAGTTTTCATTCATGTAATGCTGCTCAATAATGATATTCGGTTTAACTGTCATGGACTTCATGTTTGTAGACATTGTTTTTGTTATCACCATGTAAATCCAAATACGATTTATTACGCATTCAATTTGATAAGATATTGTGTTATCGTGGTTGGAAGTTTCAGATGTATGCAATAAACAAAGCCACCTGAAAGTTGTCCTCACTAAAATGCAATTCCCAATTTTTCTTCATTACACATTTCACATAACTGCACGCAAGTGCATTTTTGAGCAAAGCATGACTTCACTCCAAGGAAAACATCCCAAAATGAGCCAATCATTCAACAATCACATGGATCGGTCCTTTCGGCCAATATTGGGGACTGCATTCGAAAAATCATAAATCAAGCTCTAGACCACTACCTCAAATCAACTTTCTACACAAATTTGAGACACGACTCAGCCATTTCCAAAAGATGCACTTTGTACACTTCTAGAAAACTTAACAAGTAACCAAGATAAGCTAGAAGAAAAGTTCAGAGAAGGCAAAATCTTGGAAGGAATGGAAACATTTGGAAAGCTTTTCAACTACAAGGTCTCACCAGCCCATTTAAATTTAAAGGAGAACGAAGATTTATTGAACTGCTTTACTCACACTTCAGCAATAGAAAATCTAACTTGAGCGATCGGCTCATGAGTGGATGAAAATCATATCGGAACTTTTGAAAAAATACATACCTCCACGAGTTTACCAATTTTGGTTTCAGTCAAGCAAGGAGTGAGCAATATCAGACATACATGTTATTGTGTGGGCTGGACGAAGTGGATTTTCCGGGAGAAGCAGCTAGCACAATAAAGTGCTTGATTTTGTTTCCCGAAACGGGATTGTGGATGAAGGTGTTGTTTCTCCAAAACTGAAGGATATATGCCTAAATTACATAACTGAAAATGAAAAGCAGATGCTCAGACAAATTTTAACTGCAAGGAAGCCTCTCATTGGCTTGAAAATGAAAATACTGTGGTGTAACTGGAGATTGCATAAAATTCACAGATTTTTTAGTAAATGACGCACCCTACCGATTGGAATTTAAAATGAACCCTTCTCCCAACGGGCATAACTACATTAAAAGTTTTTGCCACTGAAAAAGTGTTTATTGACTGCAGCTTGCTAGAGAAGACGGGAAAATTTACATTCATCCTCATTTCCCCCACATGGGAAATCGTTGGTGAGAAAAGGAGCATTGTTTTGATGGGACAAAGTGGAAGGTTACATGTTCCAAATCGGGCCAGCAATGGAGCTGTTCCTGGGAAATGTGGTGAAAAGGGCTGCAAGGCAAATGTGGAACAAATGGGGGAAACTTTGTTGGGCTTTTTAATGTCGTTCAAGGTGGAATATTGGAGATAAGCAGTATTGGCGGAAACGGGGGCGATGGGCAGGATGGTGGTAATGGGGCAAATGGGAAACGAGGGGGAGATGCTACCAGTGAGTTTCCAGACCCGACGCTTTGGTTTTGAGAATCGCTTTCCAAGACACTTTATAATTGGAGAGCTAGAAAATTCCATTTACTTACTACTCGACAAACTTATACCCTCATGGGACAGCAAGGAAAACCAGGTGGATTTGGAGGAATCGGTGGTCCAGGTGGAGCTCCGGGACAGGCGGGAACCGTAAAAATCTCCGGCACTCATGCAAACATTCGGATTACATGCAAACGTGGTGAACAAGGGAAGGATGGAAGTTATGGAGATGGTGGAAGAAAAGGAAATAACGGAAGGGACTGGCAATCACCTATTAGAAATTGCTTTTTGGCTTAAGATGGGGCAGTCGGAGGCGATGGGTTGACACTCCGTCTGCGCCAGTGACTCCTTTAGGTATCTCCCACTACCCTTCCACAACGACAGAGAACTCAACAGAGATGAAGCCAAGCCACAAAGTTGCAACTCTGGAAGTACATGTCAGAGTATAAGTCATTCATAAACGAAAATGGAAGTGCTGTTGGGCAAACTTTTATAGCTGATTTGGAAATAAATTCCATTCTCGCAGCTGAATTTTGAAAACCACACACCTTGGTACAGGAATTTTTAATCTTGGAACATCAATCCTTGAACCCCGTTGAAGACATTAAACTTCAACACCAAATGTACTTCCACTTCCAACGCAAAATTCACCACCTTGTTGAAAAAAATCAAGAGGAACTTACTCTGCCCGCAAAGAAACTGCTGCACACATTGGCAGCCTGCGCAATCAGCAAAATGAATCAGTTAAATTCGGACCAACAACAAATACCATTGATAATCAATGTGCAGTCATTTCTTCAAGTCATCGAGAGAGAAATGGAAAGTTTAAAAACTACACAAAGCCAAATTTGACTGCAAGATTCAACAGCTCCAGTTTTTAATTGAAACCCAGGTGGAGCCCGCTTTGAGGGCTGCAACTGAGTGCATAAGTAAAGTGGAAGCGACAACCATTGCGGAACTGAATGCCTGTCTCCATATTGCTAAAGAAAAGCAGCTAGCACTTGACAAAAGTAAGCAACTTTCACTGTTCAAATCAATAATGGAATACAGACCATACATTAAAAAAGTGTTAGCAATGGAAGGCGCGGTTTCTTTTGGTTTCAAAATGATTACCTCGTACCCAAAAATTGCTCTGGCTGCAAATATTGGATTTGCTGCACTTGGCGGTCTTGAGTCATACCTGCAATCAGTCGAAAACAGCAAACAACAGCCTCACAACCTGGAAATGCGGGAGAACCTTCTAGGAAAAATAATTCAAAATACTCGGCAAACCCAAATTCAAAATCAAATTTGCACTGCTTCCCATCAACTTAAGGTTGTCGAAGATACAATCTTGGAAGACGGTCTTTTAAGGGAAATGAGTGAGCTTTTGGAAGTGCTAAATGGCTTCAAACGTTCGCTTGCAACTATGCAAAACGCTGTTTTTGCCAGTCAAGCTCAGGTATTGGAAACTGAAAAAAAGTTCAGGAAAATGAAAGAAGAATTAATGGAAATGTTTAGAGAGATCGCCATCCAGCTGAATCCATCCGCTAAATCATCGGCTGACATACTGAGCCAGTTCCGGTTGTGGTTTTTAATTGGTGATTTTGTGGAACCCAAAACTTGCATGAGACTTTTTAATGAAAGCTTGTGTAATATGGAAGATCATTTTCTTGATGTTGCTGTTCAAGAAGCAGAAATTCATATTAAAATAGTGGAGTCTCGGATAAACGACAGCCTAAAGGATTTCCAGCCACTTGTACAAAAAACCATGTCACATTTATTGAGTCATTGTGAAACGTCGTCATCACTGGTTCCGATGAAGCTTTCCGTTGAATTAAGATTGCTAACTAGGAAAACATTACGTGACTTAAAAACTGAATGGCATGAACTAGTTGGAGGAATGGAGGTTTCAAAAGAAATAGATGTTTGCTTGGAATCAATGAAAGAGGCACTGACAACTCTCACCGAGATTTATGACCAAATTGAGAAAAACGACGAGACCAAAATGTTGGCAAGTCTTGTCAGCAATGTTGGAGAAGAGTGGGAGTCGGGAGAAAATATGGAGTTTAACCTGCTCATCGCTAAGCTAGAATTTCTTAAAAGAATGAACATTTTGCGAGCAGATTTTGAGAGAGGTGTGCTGGCAGTAAAACAGTGGTCATTTCCATATGCGTATAGATTTTTGAAAAATCCCAACCAAAACTTGATGATTGAAGTCAGTGGAAAAATTGTTTCCGTTATGAACACCGATGATGCAGTCGAGGAAATTTGGAACACATTTCGACAAATTTCAGACAACTATCTCCATGAACTCAAAAGGCTGAGAGTGGAGGTGGACAAATCAGAATGCGAGATTGGGGAAGAAGATGAAAACTGGATGCTGAGTGATTTTTCTTCTGAGAATAGTCAGCCATTTTACACCTGGGGAAATCAAAACTGGAGATTTTTTATTGAAAAGCTTTTCAGAGGAGAAAATATACTGATGAAATCGGATGTCATTCAAAATGCACACAAGGGCAAAGCTGCCATCAAGTTCAAAACTATTGAGCTCCACATAAAGCACAATGACCCAAGCAAGCAGATAGAGTTAGATAAACTCTTATCATTTTTCAGGATGACAATGACGCACGGTGGAGTGTCATATTACAGAGTATTGGGGAAAACGTACGTAATCAATACAAGCAAACGAGTATTGAGCTACACAATGAAGCTAAATCAAGACAACGAAAAAGGAAGAGGATGTGGAAAGAAGGTGGCATATAGTTTGGCATGCGAAAAGCTTGAAAACGGGAGCAATAACACATTGCTCAGCCCATACACTTTGTGGACGTTCCAGCTCACACTTGAGGATCCTTATCATAATTCCCTTGGGGATTCATTGGCCAGGTATGCTCCATATGTTGAGCTGGAGTTACGAGGCAAAGGTATATACGTCGATGAGAAAGCAGCAAGCAAAACGAGGAATTTTTTTCAGCTTGAGGAAGCCCAACTTATCAAATATTACGCGAGAGCATGAATTCATTTTTTGTTTAAACATCATAATATTCATTACTTTAAAACATTGTACACACATGTAAAGCACATTTAATGTATTGATTAAAAGTATCTTACTGACGTTACTTGTAATTTTATTTAATATTTCCAGGAGAGTTGCATGTTTTTATTGATGTGCACCTTACTCCATTTAATTACTTTAATTAGGGGGGCTCGTAGGCGAACCTTAAAACTTGAATTTAGCAATAAACGAAAACGCACAAGCATCATTTCTCTCTGGCATAAAAATTGGGGAATCGTGTACAATTTTATTGGTTCTAAATAAATTTATTGCTACGGAAGAGATTATAGCAACTTTTGAGGTCTATTTCCGGAATTAAACATATTAATAATTCTTAAATTAGGTGTTTGAGCCTCCAATCGGTCCAAATGTATACTTACTGCTTTGCTAACGCGTTATTGCTTCAATGATCTGGACAGTATTTAAACAAGGCTTAAAGAGCAACATGACATGCGACACGAGAATCCTGAGCATCATCGTGTCATCTCCCGAGTCCAACAACTGGTTAAAATGGTATTTGTTTATGTATCAACATAAGGAAGTCACCATATCAGTCTCATACATAGCTGTTATTAAACGAATATCGGTATACCTTGTTTGCATTACCTATATGCCTTCGCAAAATGGCTTGTTTGTTATTCTGAATGCGATAAGCTGCAAAGTATCAATTATCTATGAATGTAATAATACATATATAGATAGGTACATGATTTCGATGCCTATTCTCTTTTTTGTCACTGTTTATGGTACGCATACTTACAATAGTCAACTGTTAGGGAATTTGAGATAAGCGTAAAACTTCCAAGTTCAAATGGTAGTCTTGCATAGTAGATTCCTTTACCCTGAAATTCTAGTACCAATTAATATCCAATCTTTATAAATTCAAGCATAAGTTGCCTGTAAACTAACGCTCGATTAAAGATTGCACTTTCCTGCCTGAAACTTTTTGTCACCGATTTGGCTGAAAATTTGCAGGATGGTACATTTTGATGCGTAGATTACGAATCTGTAATCAGCAAATAGTTTTTCCGATTTTTGCATTTCGAACCAGCGGGAATTTTTGTTTTCCCACCGTTTTTTCCCTCTGGGCGGCGCCACGATCGGAAAAGCTATTTGCTGATTACAGATTCGTAATCTACGCATCAAAATGTACCATTCAGCAAATTTTCAGCCAAATCGGTGACAAAAAGTTTCAGGCAGGAAAGTGCAATCTTTAATCGAGCGTTAGTTTACTGGTTTGCAAACTGAATACGCTTTGTAAAGTATATACAGTTTCCCAAATTTGCACGTTTCAATGAGCTCATATTAAGCTACAATCAGTTCTTGAGAGTGTAGTTCAATAGACGGAAGCTCTGTAATGTGGTAAACGTCATAAACATCATGATCTGCACATTTACAGCAAAGGGGGAAATTCAATCTATAACCTTGCACATCAAATGTCCTCAACTTTATTTAATACTGGGAGTCCACGACTGGAGATTTACTTAATGAAAATGTAATTTTGTTATTTAAGACAAACCAAATTGGTATTGTTGTTTGCAATCAGAGTGTAATGAAATTAGAATATATCTCACAGCAGTTTTGGAAGTTATTAATTTAAGCCATTCAGCTAATTTTTAGTATTATTTTGAATAAAGGAAAATTACCATGCGAAAGGTAACGATTCAAACCGAACTTATTTTAAGTAACATTTTTAAGTAGAACTGCGATTTTATAAATCGTATTTCTTTTTGATAGCATAACGTTTATGAATTCTTTGATTTTCAGAATTACAGCTTGTTGGAGAAAACAAACAAGAACTTGGATAAACCTCTCTGATGGAAAGGTGAGCTGGGACTTAATTACTTACAATATATTCATCTTATCCATCATTTTTATTGCCTAAATGTTTTTTCATCAGAGTTCATTCATAAAGATTTTTCTTTGTATAGAAGCTACATTTAACCTTATATAAAGGTAGTAAATATTAGAATTCTCTTCTCAATTTTGCAACTCCTCATCAGTGTTACTCGGTCATCATGTAATTTTTTTAATTAAAAATGCTTAATTGGTTTCTACATAGTGCAGAAGCATCGTCAACCAACTACAGATTTCTAAATTTATCCACGGGGAAATAACGTAAAGTGAAAATGAACGGTTTCAAATGAATCCAGGTCAAAGTGTGCTGACTAAAAAGTCTGACTAAACTTTTATAACAACAAACAAGTTCTGTAAAGGAATGAAACTATTTGAGAACTTTCATTTGCTCTCTGCGATTGTTTTAAATCTTTGTCTAGGACGAAACCGTGGAATTCTGAAAACATAATGCAGCAGGAGTATTAATAACTTAACCAATTTAGTTTTAATAAATTGAATTTTAGAAGTAATATTAGTCATAATTTTAGTAATTATTCAAGTTGGAGTGGTTGTCCAGTAGGCGTCAGTAATGGCGAACATACAAATTATCTAAGGTTCCAGCAAAAAATCAAATTTGAAAAGTTTTTTTAACTAACAATAAACAATCCATTAAATTTCAGAGTTTCAACGTAAAGAGGGAGGTAATTAAAGATGGCCCAAAGGTGCCTCAAACTTTTTGGCTCCGATTTTGTGAATAATTTTGTAGGATGATAGATTTTGGATGCGTAATTTAGCGAATCTACAATAATTAGAGAAATTTCACCGATTTCTGCACTTCGATACAGCGTCATTTCGCATGGTAACAACGGTTTTCGCCGTTTCCCCCCTCTGGGTGGGCCACGCTCAGGTAAATTTCTCTAATTATTTGGCAGATTCCGTATCTACGCACTGAAAATCTATCATCCTAGTACAGAATTTCAGCAAAATCGGAGCGCAAAAAGTTTGAGGTAAAAAAAAAAAAACGCTTGGGCCAATCTTTGATTACCTCCCTCTTTATTTAAACCTAAATTCAGCAAATATAAAAAGCGATATTCACAAATTTGGCTATGATACAACCAAAGCAGTTACATCATTACTAAAATTACAAAATACTACCATTATCAAAGAGTTGAAGTTGAATGTACTTTTTTGGTTAGATATTTAGTCACCATTATTTAATGCTTTTAAATTTGTCCTAATTATTTCATGATATTTAAATTTTCAGAATTCTGCTTCCCTACATTTATGAAAAAAGTCGAATGACACAAACTTAAATTTCCAACGGAATTGCTGTACCTGCTTAGATGAGTACACCTTCACAAAAAAGAGGCGAGACATAACTTCACGTAGGAAAACTTCAGCAGCACGATTTTTTACGGATTGATACTGATTAGTACCAATAAACAGGGCCCATCCTACGGTGTCGCCAAGTGTCGCACGATTGACAGGCCGTACCGCGGACGGGAAAAAATAGGCCGTACCACGGCTCAAATATAAGGAAATTTACTGTTTTCTTTTGAAATGTCTCTACCGTTCCAACCTAAGTTAAATTACTGAGTCAGGTACGGCCTTTTAGAATGTAAAATGTACAAAAGGACACATTTCTTTTTAAAAAAATGGCGTTCTTAAGTTTTTTCATTAAAAAATTGGTACAGTAGGAATTAAGGAGATGAAATTAAGTAGCCGGATGGTGTTAAAATTAATGTAGTTTTAAAACAACCTCAGAGTATGATATAATAGTCATGTATATTAAAGAGCATCGTCTGCGGATTATAAGATACAAAAACAAAGTTTCTTAAGGTTTGAATTCTTGAGGAACCGGAGACGTTTTCGGGCTCATCCAAAATTCCTGTTTTCCAAGCTTTTTTTACTATTTTTGGACTATTAAAAATCCAGTAAAATCAATAAATATGTAAAAACTGTTTACATACCTAAATAGAATGTCCGAATAACAGTAGAATGCTTTACAAATGCACCTCCTTTTATGGTTCTGTCAATTTTTACAGACGTTCCAATTCAGTCAATTTTGACAAAAACGCTAAATTTGGCGACACCATTTAGTCCAAAAAATTCAAAATTGCTAACAGATACCAGAAAACTGAATTTCTCCAAAGCAAATATTATATTAATTAATCTTTGTAAGGTAACAAAAAATGATCGTTTTCATGACGGAGTCTCCAACCGTTCCAGAGCTACGAATTGGAATTTTGAAAAATTGAAGGAAAGTCCTGTTTTAACCTGCATTGTTGAATAGCGTGCTCCCTGCACGTATTGTGCTATAAGGAATTGATCTTCATATGCAATGTTCAGAGTGGCAATAATTGGCATTTGACTGACAAAATAAGGAATTATTGTCGGCAATAATGGCAATAACTGTCAATAATTACTTAAAAGTTTAATTTTTAATTAAAATGAAGCAGTCTTAATGTTTTTCATGCTCCGTGGTACACGTAACTAGTTTTAACTTAAAATGTGATCATTTAAAAGCTTTAAAACCAAATAATTATCTGTAAATAGTAGGAAAGTATAGTTGCCTATGCCACTGCCCTACAGTGTGGCACGTGGTGGCAATATTACATGTATGTTATATGGGGAAATATTACCAGTCAATATTGTCAATATTGTCAATTATAACCAGTCAGTGGCAAAATAGCAATATTGCCTGCAACTTCCGAACACTGTTCATATGGCGTGATCCCTAATTGGTGCAGTTTAAAATAAAGCAAAGTTCCTCCTGAAAAATCTAGTAGTTCCTTAGTTATAGCTGAATAACTCCAGTCCGGCTATAGAATTTCTTTGCCTTATGCAATCAAACTATTTTTTAAAGCCGGACTCCATATGACATGCGACAGGCCGGACTTAGGTAAGGAAGGGCTCTGCCAAGGTGTGTGGTTTCAAAAATTCAGCTGCAAGAATGGAATTTATTTCCAAATCAGTGATAAACGTTTGCCCAACAGCACTTCCATTTTTGTTTATGAATGACTTATACTCTGTCATGTACTTCCAGAGTGGCAACTTTCTGACTTGCTGTTCATCTCTGTTGTTTTCTCTTTCATTGTGGAAGGGTAGTGGGATAATACCTAAAGAAGTCACTGGCGCAGACGGAGTGTCAACCCATCGCCTCCGACTGCCCCATCTGAAGCCAAAAAGCAAATTTATAATTAGGTTGATTGCCAATCCCTTTCCGTTATTTCCTTTTCTTCCACAATCTCCATAACTTCCATCCTTTCCTTGTTCACCACGTTTGCATGTAATCCGAATGTTTGCATGAGTGCCGGAGATTTTTTACGGTTCCGCCTGTCCGGAGCTCCACCTGGACCACCGATTCCTATAAATCCACCTGGTTTTCCTTGCTGTCCCATGAGGGTATAAGTTTGTCGAGTATCCAGTAGGGCTTTTTCTAGCTCTCCAACCATAAAGTGTCTTGGAAAGCGACTCCCAAAACCAACCAGCGTCGGGTCTGGAAACTCACTGGACCGAGCATCTCCCCCTCGTTTCCCGTTTGCCCCATTTCCACCGTGTTGCCCTTCTCCGCCATCCCCGCCAAGGCTGCTTATCTCCAATAGCCCACCTTGAGCGATGTTAAAAAACCCAACAAAGTTTCCACCATTTGTTCCATCTTTTCCTTGCAGCCCGTTTTTACCAACTTCTCCAGGACTAACCCCGTTGTCGGCCCGATCTGGAACGTGTAACCTCCCACTTTGCCCCATCAAAACAATGCTCCTTTTCTCACCAACGATTTCCCATGTGGGAGAAATGAGAATGAAGGTAAATTTTCCCGTCTTCTCTAGCAAGCTGCCGTCAATAAATACTTTTTCAGTGGCAAAAACTTTTAATGTAGTTATGCCTTTTGGAGAAGGGTTCATCTTAAATTCCAATCGGTAGGGTGCGTCATTTACTAAAAAATCTGTGAATTTTATGCAATCTCCAGTTACTACCACAGTATTTTCATTTTCAAGCCCAATGAGAGGCTTCCTTGCAGTTAAAATTTGTCTGAGCATCTGCTTTTCATTTTCAGTTATGTAATTTAGGCATATATGCTTCAGTTTCGGAGAAACAACACCTTCATCCACAATCCGATTTCGGGAAACGAAATCAAGCACTTCTATTGTGCTCGTTGCTTCTCCCGGAAAATCCACTTCATCCAGCCCACACAAGAAGATGTATGTCTGATATTGCGTCACTCCTTGCTTGACTGAAACCAAAAATTGGTAAAACTCGTGGAGGTATGTAATTTTCTTCAAAACTTCAGAAACGATTTTCATCCACTCATGAGCCGATCGCTGAAAGTTAGATTTTCTATTTGCTGAAGTGTGAGTAAAGCAGTTCAATAAATCTTCGTTCTCCTTTAAATTTAAATGGGCTGGTGAGACCTTGTAGTTGAAAAGCTTTCCAAATGTTTCCATTCCTTCCAAGATTTTGCCTTCTCTGAACTTTTCTTCTAGCTTATCTTGGTTACTTGTTAAGTCTTCTAGAAGTGTACAAAGTGCATCTTTCTTGGAAATGGCTGAGTCGTGTCTCAAATTTGTGTAGAAAGTTGATTTGAGGTAGTGGTCTAGAGCTTGATTTATGATTTTTCGAATGCAGTCCCCAATATTGGCCGAAAGGACCGATCCATGTGATTGTTGAATGATTGGCTCATTTTGGGATGTTCCACTCCTGTGTTTTCCTTGGAGTGAAGTCATGCTTGCTCAAAATGCACTTGCGTGCAGTTATGTGAATGTGTAATGAAGAAAAATTGGGAATTGCATTTTAGTGAGGACAACTTTCAGGTGGACCTTTGTTTATTGCATACATCTAAAACTTCCAACCACGATAACATAATATCTTATCAAATTGAATGCGTAATAAATCGTATTTGGATTTACATGGTGATAACAAAAAGGCAATGTCTACAAACATGAAGTCCATGACAGCTTAAACCGAATATCATTATTGAGCAGCATTACATGAATGAAAACTCTGCAACATTTTTGTTCAAAACGAAGAAAGCACTGAGAAAACGTTTTTTAGTTTCAACAAATTGAAACTAC